>JAAGAY010147608.1:0-119253 GCA_011801015.1 Ardeotis arabs
TAAGCAAGGTGAAGCAATTTCCTTTACCCTCTTGATTTAGGCTATTTATATAAACCTGACATACTAAAATAGCTGGTCTTGCACTGTTTACTCTTGAATATCTCCACTTCTCAGCTGCATCCAGTTTGTTTCAACCATTGTGTGGTATCTTCACAGGTTCCTTCAGGAAATGGGAAACCGAAGAAAAGAAGTGACAAAAAAGAAGCCTAAACTTCCCACTTTATTTTAAGAATTTAAAATATATGCAAGCTTTGTTACTTTTATAAATAGCCTGAGCACTTGTCTAATTTTATTTTTCAGTATGTTTCATTACAATATCAAACAAGAGACACTTTGAAAGAAAAACTAAGATAAAGAGAATATTAAAAACTTAGTGTCTAAAACAAACAAAAAAAGAACAGTTTTAACCACTGCAAAAGGAAAAATAAAATAGAAGCAATGGAAATACATTGTTGCATACTTTTTAAACAATATGAAATAGAATCAAAACTGTATTAAGATAAAGTTATTTTCATAGAATGGTAGCATCATAACATGATTTGGCTTGGAAGAGGCCAAAGTCTGCTCTCCAGAAGTCCAGGATAGAGAGCTTGCTACACACCTTCCTCACTGCCCTAAGGATCTTGAACTCCACCATTTCATGGTCACAACAGCCAAGGCTGCCCTTGAGCTCCACATTCCCCACCAGCCCCTCCTTGTTGATGAGAACAAGGTCCAGTATACCACCTCTCCTCATTGGCTCCTCTATCACTTGGAGAAGGAAGTTATCATTAACACATTCCAGGAACCTCTTGGATTGCTTATGCCTTGCTGTATTGTTCCTTCAACAGATATTGGGGTGGTTGAAGTCCCCCATGAGGACCAGGGCTTGTGAACATGAGGCTACTTCTGTCTGGCTATAGAGGACTCATCCGCTTGGTCTTCCTGGAAGGGTGGCCTATAGCAGACCCTCACTATAATGTCACCTGTCCTTGCTCTCCCTTTAATCCTGACCCATAAGCTCTCTGTCAGCTCCTCATTCATTCCCAGACAGGTCTCCATACATTCCAGCTGGTCATTGAGATAGAGGGTAACACCCCCTCCTCGTCTCCCCTGCTTGTCCTTCCTAAAGAGCTTGTATCACTCCATTCCAACACTCCAGTCATAGAAGCCATCCCACCACATCTCTGTGATGCCAATAAGATCATAGCCCTGTAGGTGTGCACACATCTCTGACTCCTCCTGTTTTTCCGCCATACTACATGTGTTTGTATAGAGGCATTTAAGTTGGGCCCCTGGTGAAGCTGACTTGCTGACTGAAGTTTAAAAGTATTATTTTTAAGAAACTGAAATGAAGTTGCAGTGGTTTTAAATGCAGTCATTTCACAATATATTTTGAAGTAGTTTCTTAAATCAATATTAAATGTTCCAGTTTTCTACTAAAAATATTCAGATTTTATGTGCCAAAATACATTTTTAATATCTCTCTTATTTGAAAAAATAGTCCAACATTTTTAATTGAAGAAAAATTCTGAATTTGAACTAGCTTATCTGGTATATAAATCTATGTGGTATTTTTGGTAGTATTTTTGCTGCATAATTTAATTCAATGGTTTATTTGATCACTTTTATACTCTCTTGCTTTTATTTCTAGTTGTTTCTTTTCTTTTGGTTTCTTTCAGTACACTATTTTCTGTGTCTTCTTTTCCACACGTTTCAAATCTCCCTGACCGTGTTCTCGCTTACAAGAATTCTTCTTCCTTTCCTGTCCAATGGCATCACAATACTAAAAATTCAGGTTCCCAGCATGACAAATTTAGGGTCCATATTAAAGAATAAAATTGCCAGTGGCCCACAGACACCAATGCTGCATGTGTCTGGGAAATGTAAATTATCAGGTAAAGGATGCTACAAGCAAAACTGTGATGCTTATGGGCACCTAGTTCCTGAACAGCTAGATGAAGCATGTGTGGGTTGCCTGGTGGCAGATAAACATTGCTGGAAAAGTACCTGAGCCTTTTTGTGGATTTGCCTGCCTGCGTCATCCTTCCTTCCCCTCTGCGTTATCCTTCCCTCCCCTCTACATCATCCTTCCCTCCCTCCCCAGGTTCTCCCTGCTCCTATGGTTGGGGCTTTCTGGTCCACTGCTCCTCAGATTCTCACTCCTCTTCCGTTCTCTTCAGGAATTATCTATTGCGGTCTACCTAAGACTGTGTAATGCACCCAGCAGGGTTTCTGTAATAGCTCTCCTTAGAAAGCACCTTTTTGCTCTTTGTTTTTAGCCTTTGAAACTCTCATTTCACTATTTTTCATTTCTAGCACCTCAGCTGGTCTTAATGTAACTTTCTCACCTGTTCACACATCATTCACCATCTTCTTTTATTTCACCTCCCTTTGTCATGTGACTTTATCTATATGCCGGGATACTTGCAGCTGACCTGAGTGCATAGCACTTCTGCTCTCTTTTGTCACTTGTTCTTCTGATCCAATAATAATGTGGCAAACTTTACAGGTGTTTTGGAAAACACATAAACAAATAGGCAATATTCGCTCTACATTAAATAGAGACGCCTCAACAGATAAAATAATAAACCCTATCCTTGTGAAACCACCTAAAGAAGCCATATTTAATATTGCAGTTTGCAATGGTAGGTCTTCTATAATATTTACAGAAACAGGCTAAAAATCAACCCACCAACCCTCAATTACAATACAGCAAATACAGAAGTTGCTGTATTACCAGAAAGTGGAATATTGTACAGGTGTGCCGAGCAGAGCTCAAAGCCAATATTTTTTGTATGTGCACTATAAAAAGTACCATATCTAATGATTCAATCCTCTGCTGTGCGGAGTGCCTCCTGGAGGGTGCCAAGTGCCTTCAACTCCTAAGTCTTTCTGTATCTCTCCAGAAGCATTGGAAAATTGACCTATAAAACAGTAAGGTACTTAATAATGCTTTCCATCTGACTTGAAGAGAAATCTTTCAAAGAAGGAATGAAAGCTACTGCTGAGACATTCTTGACAGAAAAGCTAGTTGATTCAAGTGGCCAGTACTTATGTTTTTGTGATAACAATTCATCAAATCTTCGTAATCAAAAACGATGGAAAAGGAAATAAAAGGGAAAAATACCTGGCAGCTAAATGGAGCTTTGAACCAACTCTATACTTAGTGAAGTTTTGATAAGATGTGAAAGTTTGATATTTTATAACCCTTAAAAAAGACTTCTTTATATACTGAAAGCCATTGTTTCCATAATGTTGATTTTGCAGAAGATCATTTAATTTCTTGGTTTTCAGACAGCGTTTTATGGTGGTCTATCACTCTCAATTTCATCTTTTATGTCACATTATGTTACCTTCCAAATTTCATAATATAAATGGTTGAAAAGGAACTACCAGGGAAAACTTCAAACAAAAATCTTAATGTATGTAAGGGACTGGGCTCCCTGTCATGGTGCAGGCACTTGCCACCCAGCTTCTGGCAGTGCCTACACTGGCATGCCATGCTGGAATCTCTAAAGTATCAGAAAGAAAGGCCTAGTTTGGGAGGAAAACTGTACTAACTTCCACCACCACATCAATTCTGTTTGTAGGAGATACAAACTGAGGAGAAAGAGGATTAGTAGGCTGAATATATCCCCTAGGATAAGCCAACTTGCCCAAAGTCCTGAGTACCTTAGCTCCTTTTTAAGGTGTTCTATATACACACATTATTTCACAGACACCAAAATCCCAGCCTCAAAGCCTTACTCCTGGAAGCTAAGCCAAAGAAAAGAGTAATTTCCCTGTGTGCTTTGGAATCTGTCAAATTGTAAATGCCTGTTATTTGCTGCAGACATCTGCTTTTTAAAAGTATGGAAAGTGGAAAGCTCAGCCACTGCACACACCTTGTTCTGTTCTTAGATAATTTCCTTTGCTGGATCTAGCTTTTCTTGACTTCTGGCGACTCTTATTTGAATGCTTTCTGACCTTTAAAACATTACTTTCTTTGTTGAGCAGAATATTTTCCCATTCTTTTTTTTTTCGTATTTTTCTTAAGCCTAACACCATTTTACCATGATTAATCACCAGAACTCTTCTGTGTGAGTTCCGCCACCTCCCCACTCAGGTCTGGGTGTAGGTTCCACATCATACTGTGTCTTCAGATTCACAGGTGTTTGGAAAGTTAAGATAGCTCATGATTTCCCACTATTCCCAGGAATATTTCATTTTAATAATAGTTTTTAGAAAATTATCTATACTAAATGCATTGTATATAACAAATATGTAACAGATTTCAACAATTTTGAAGTACAACATCAATAATCCTTGTCCGGTGTGATTTTTAACATAATCAGTTTCTTCTAATTCAGGATATCACTTCTCTCTCTAGCACAATCCAAAGTGGAGATCATACTACAAGATGATTTCAATGAAGTATGCCATCCAAGGCAGAAGACACAATACAAAGAGAGTATCTACAATTAGGTATTGCTATATTCCAACTATCAAAGGAAAAAAAAATAAATTTAGACTTAAGTTAGAGGCCCCCAGTTCTGCATAAATATAACATCTACAGATTTTTTTTTCTATTTTCCTTAGAAATATTAATCCCCTTCCTACTTACATAGAAATTAGCAAAACTTGGCTGAGTATGACACCTCACTTGTAAGGACTCTTTTCCCAGAGTCCCTTTTGGCCAACAGGCTAAATTCTGTCATTAAACTTCAGTCATTTGTCTAGACTCAGCTTTCTTGTATATACCTTTTCTAAATGGACACCAGAATGTATTTTTTTTTAGTCTCAGCAGGAGCCTGAAAATCCTCAGAAATTAATGATACAGTAAACCAAAAATCCTGAGCTAAGAAAAATTCCTGTGTGAAAAAGGTGACATATTTTAACTAACCTTTATTTAAAATTTATATAATTTTGGATAAGGTGAAGAGTATGATGCTGAATGTTTTTCATTCTCACAGAGGGGAAGGCACAAGGCTTTAACTTTGAAAGTTAGAGCTAAACCAGGCAAGTTAGCTCTGACAGTGTTACAAAACATTAGAGAACACTATACATTTTTCTCACATATTGTCATTGGCCAGTTTAGCTTACTTGTTTAGTAAATGGCATAAATCCAGAAAAAAGTCAGGTATGAGTATTAAGCGTACTATGATATTGATAATTACCAAGAGATTTTGTTTCAAGGCTTTTTTTTTTTTTTAAAGAGATTTAAATGATGCCGCAGCATTTAAGAATTCAGTATGTAAGGACATCCTGCTGCAGTACAAAAATATGACAAGTCAAAATTTCAGTTACTAGGAATTTCCGCCTCTAAGAATGGCTTTAGAAAAGCCAGAGCTATGTTCTTTAGAAGTCTCTAAATCTTTTATTGAGAAATCTCTATTTCTTTAGAAAGACTAAAATGCAGACACACTAGTTAGAACAACTTATGTTAGAGTCAACAGGGCCAGATTCTCGTGGAGCTTTGAAGTGCCATAGAGTAGAGAGCTGCAAGGTGATAAGCTTATAGAATAAGCATGATGTTAAACCACTTACAGAACAGTGTAACTAACCACCAGGTTGGTGAAAAAATGGTAGGGATGTTTCCTGTTCCTACTTCAAGTTCTGTGAAGAAGTCTTTAACAATTTATTTTGATCAAATGTTATAATATGGATTTGTGTCGTAGTTTAGCTCTGCTCAGGACCAAGCTACGCAGCCTCTCACTCTCTTCACCTTCCAAGGGAACGAGAGAGAGATAATATAACAAAAAAGCTCAAGGTTTCAGATAAGGACAGGGAGAGATCATTCAAGTCACCATTGCAGGCAAAACAGACTCAACTTGGGGAAAATTATTTCAATTTATTATTAATAAAACCAAAGCAGGATAATGAGAGATAATAAAAACAATTTTCCCCACCCCTCCTCTCTTCCCAGGCTTAACTTCATTTCAATTATCTCTACCTTATTCCACCCCTTGCATGGCAGAGAGGGGGAATAGGGAATGAGGGTTGTGGTTAGTTCATCACATGTTGTTTTCCACCACTCCTTCCTCCTCGGGGGAAGAACTCCTCACGTTCCTCCCCTATTCCAGCGTGGGATCACTCCCATGGGCTACAGTCCTTCATGAACTGCTCCGGCGTGGGCTCCTTTTCCACGGGGTGGAGTCCCTCAGGAACCAGCTGCCCCAGCGTGGTCCCACTAAACGCCACAGCCTCCTTCAGGCATCCGCCTGCCCAGACATGGGGTCCTCCACGAGCTGCAGGTGGATCTCTGCTCCTCCGTGGGCCTCCACCAGCTGCAGGTGGATCTCTGCTCCTCTGTGGGCCTCCATGGGCTGCAGGGGCACAGCTGGCCTCACCATGGGCTGCACCACGGGCTGCAGGGGAATCTCAGCCAGGAGCAGCGTTACTCCTCCCCCTCCTTCTTCACTGACCTTGGCATTCGCTGCTGTTCCTTTCACAAAAAAAAATTCGGAATCAGGCTCAGGCAGACACGTCTCAGGTTCTGTTCACATTTCCACATCTCTCCACTTCTTGCAGCTGGGCCAGGCCAAGTTGGGCCCATACGGCCACCCAGCGGGAGGCCACAGGGTGAGGGCTGCAAGGCTCACAGGGCTCGCGCTTCCCCCTTTCTGCTCCTGCTTCTGCTTCTTCTCCTTTTAAAAAAAAATATTTATTTTCCCCTTCTTAAATAAATTATCACAGAGGCGTTATCACTGTCATGAATTGGCTTGGCCCTGGCCAGCAGCGGGTCTGCCCCAGACCCAGCCGAGTCCACCAGAAAAAGGGGAGCAACTTCTAGCAACTTCTTGCAGAAGTGGCCACTGTAGCCTCCTCTGCCACTACACAAAACCAACACAAATAAGCATGATGTTTAATCACTTAAAGAACAGTGTAGCTAACCACCAGGTTGCTGAAAAAATGATATGGCTGTTTCCTGTTCCTACTTCGAGTTCTGTGAACCATTTCTTTTGATAAAGTGTTATAACATGGATTTGTGACTAATAAGAGGCAAAGATTGATCCCAGGACATTTTATACTCCGTATTCAAAGAGAAAGATGCTTTCTGGCACTTGGATCATCACCTTTTATCCTGGAAACAAATATTCCTTTGCTGTCTGAGTTCTTCAGCCTAGTGCTGTACACACCACAGGAGGCCATAGACGCTATATACTGTTGCCTCCCAGTGCACAGATAAGTTATCTGAGCTTTGTTTACTCTGTTTGTGATTTTGATAAAGCAGTTTAGTGGGTAAAAGGTTTAAATTTTTGCTCTGTCATTTGGGCCTAATCATTTAAACCTGGCAAATATATTCAAGCATCCTTTTTTAAAAAATGTATGTGTTTAAGAAAATGATTTCAGGAATCAACCCAGCCACAATATCACAAGACTAATAGATTTTATTTCTATATACTGATTGAAGTGTGGTTTTGTGATGGTTTAGCCCGAATCACCACACAGTTTTCTCACTCACCCTCCCCCTTCCCAGTGGGAGGGGGAGAGAATTGGGAAGGAAGGAGAAACTCGTGGGTTGAGATGAAGACAATTTACTAAAATAACAAGAGAAAACTACAATAATAGCAGAATATAAGGATATTAAAATATACAAGGTGAACAATATATGTTTTCTCACCACCCGATGTCCCAATGACCGATACAGCCCATCCCGAGCAGCGATCATGGAAACAAAAACCGAGCGGCAAGCAAAGGAGCAAAGGGAGCCAGCAAGGTAGAGGGAACGATGCCAGCAAAACGACGAGGAGAGATGGATGCCAGGAAGGCAGATACCCACCCTGGCCTGCCCCCACTTATATACTGAGCATGACGTTTATGGCATGGAATACTCTCTTTGGCCAGTTTGGGTCAATTATTCTGTCTGTCTTTCTCCCAGCTTCCTGCATCTGCACATGAGCGAGACCTGGAAAGCAGGAAAGTGTCCTTGGTCTCATTCACAACAACTCATATCATCAGGGTGTTTATCAACATTCTTCACACACGAAATCCAAAACATACCAGCTACTGAGAGGAAAAATTAACTCCATCCCTGCCAAAACCAGGACAGGTTTTTACCACAAGCTGGAGGACACTCAAGATCTCTTAAAAGGAAGTGCATTACCTGATGAGTTTCCTGGATGTAGCTGCTCATTGCTTATTGGTCCCAGAATGCTGTTTGCATTGCTCATGTTACCTGCATTCAAGAGAGCCTGAGATTAGGTGAGATACTACATTTCAGTCTTTTAATATCACTGGATTCATTTTCATGGGAGTGTACTAGGGAGAGGTTTCATAAAGTATTCTGCCATTAGCAGAGAGCAGGAGGTGGTGTTGAGAGACAAGAGCACAGACGGATCAGGAACCTCTTCAACCAGGTGGCTGGAAGTGGTGAACAATGTGGTGTGCACAGCAAGACAAGCCTTTTTGTGCTGTAAGTAATGAGTCTGTTAGTTGTTTAAAATGGAGGAGTAACACTTGTGAAAACTACAGGCCTGTTTAAACAATTAAATGGACTGCAGTGAAATATGCTAAGATTCTATCAACAGAGTCCAAATGATTTGTAGGTAAATTAATACTTGAGGATCAACTTGTATTCGTGAGGCATAAGTTAACTTCAGACTCTATAATGAAAGGTTTTGTTTGAATTCAAATTGCTGGTGATACAGAGGCCTAAGTGTTAGCAAATATTGCCAAGACAAAAAGCATTTAATAAAACTGTAAAGCATAATGAAATCAATGTTCAAACTTTGGTAAGTTTTACATAAGTTTGTGGAAAATTTCCTTTCTTCTGCCTCCAAAAGCAGCAACTAGTATCTGCAAGGAGGTATTATGCAATTTCTCCTAGTTAGTCTTTACCGATGAGTATATGCAAAATGGAGATGTTTCCTTCCTTGCTTTTACAATTGTAAATTTATACGTTTTCTTGCAGATTGTGTGGCATTCCTTGCAGCGAATTGACAATGCTTCTAACAGCCATGGGCTTCCTGCACATTTTATCCATATTCAACAACAAAAAATAATAGTAGTTCCAACTTACCTGCTAATTTGGAAACTGACCACATGCATCTAATTCAATGCATCTTTAAGGTTTTGTTTACGCAATTGAAGATAGTAATTGCAAATTTTCAGTTGGATTTTTCTCATATCAATGTTAGATAACTGCACTGCCTACTAGATCTAAATATCTGTACTGCAAGCACAGATTAAATAAATGAATAAATATATAAATAAATAAATAACTTAAATCTTCCTATGACTTTTCCGTGGTAGTGCACTGAAACATTTTGTTTTCACTTTGTACAGTGATGTGTGCACAAACACTTCTGTCAGCATGGCTAGTAATAATGCATAATTACAATCAAATCCTCTGGGCTTTGCAAATAACTGTTCTTTTTCTCTCTTCAGTTCCATTGTCTTGAAATATACACACTCCTGCGACACGACACTTGGCCAATGAACCGTCTTCAGTAAATATAAGTGCTGATATAATGAGCCCTTCATGTTGCTGTTCTCTTTCCACAGAATTTCTGACAGACAAATTGAAAGTTTTGGGGTTTTTTTTTGGTTCGAAAATCAACTTTTTAGTGGAATATATTTAATTTATACTGCATGTTTCTTTCTGATTAGTGCTATGCTTGGTGAATGCTTGTGCCTGTGTAAGACAGAGGGTATCTCAGGCTCTCAGCCTACGATGTTGTAGACCCTTACTCATATCAAGACCAAATGCTATTTGGATAGACCTTCCCATTAAGCCTCAGAGGTGTAAAGAAAGCTTTTTAAAGGATTAAGGGATCATATGTGATTTGACTAGTGCATGGTATTTGACCCACAGTATCATATGCTAGGACATCCGTTACCTCTGAAACAGATGAATCAGTATTTTTTAAATGAAATATCACTGTTTCCTTGATTTATTCTATTTATATTATTTATATTTCCTTCATTTGTGTTCTGGCTTCAGTCTTGGGGCAAGGCTGAGCAGTGCACCAGTCCCACTCCTCTCCTTCCCAGTGAACTTCTTCCTCAGTGAACCTGTTTCCATGGAGATTGAATCTGCCATGGGGGTGAGCTAGTGCTTTCCAAAAAGGACCATATTTACATAAGAAAAGGACTGGGATCCTGGTGTGTGCAGCACAGCAGGTAAGGAGAAGTTTTGTAGCACTTAACATATTCATGAATAGCAGTTCATCACAACTTCAAAGTATTTATTTGGAATTAATTCGGCCTTTACCTGATTTCTTACTGTGAATCCGCCTCTGCAAAGGTCTGATTTTTTTCCCGGATAATGCCAGTGACAGCACCTACACTGAAACATGTAATAAAAATAAACTTCTCCCCGATATTAATTTTTTGTGGTTGTATTGTTCTGGTCTTGCATAGTTCCAGAGATCTTTCTGCAGCAACGTCTCACAACTTTGCAAGTTTCTTAGCAGTCCAAGACAAAGTTATACGACTGGGCCCTATCAATTTGGGCTTTGGACTCTTGGTCCCAGGCAGCTAAGCCACTGTGGAAGCGAAAAGGTCACAGAGAAAAGGGGACACTGTAACCTTCTAGCATCTTGCATAACAGAGTAAGAACTTCTATGAATTTGGAATCAAAATCCACTAAAGATGTCTCTGTCTTGGCCTGCAAAATAATAAATTGGAAGCATGGTGAATGAGATGCGCCTATCATTTTTAGATTCCATTCTTCCTGGGATAAGTCTTGGCCTATTAGCACTAATAAACTAATTTTGATCTTCTGAATAGTTTCTTAGTTATTTAATGTATTTTTCAATAAATTACTAAAGTTGTCTGGAATGTCAGTTATCTGAAATGTGATTGTCTGATATCCAGGAAAATAAGGTTTCTTGTTCAGTACTGTGGAAGCCAATCAGGCTTCTTACAGCAGTGCAGTTCTCCTATGCAACTACCCACATATAAGCAAATATTGCTTCTGATTCTTGTTTGGCTCTGCAATCAAATTATCTGATCATTTTCGGGAGGAAGGTTAAAATCCAAGTTACTGCCTTCTGTTGTATGCCTGTCCCTCCGACAAAGGTTGCAGGGACTTCTGATCCTCCTGTGTGCCAGTTCCTTTCAGCCTGGTTCACAACTGGATTACATACCTCTCCAGGAGTAAGGACAGGGGGAAAGCTGGCATCTATCAGAGGAGCTGGGTGTGGCACAAGTCACACTGTTCAGTTTTAAATTGCCTCTACGAATCTGTCAGAGGCCTGATTTAAGTTCTTTATCCCATACCGCTCCAACCTCTTTTGCCTCAGAGAATTAATGTGATAGGCCTTTGAAAGCAATTTATTAATGATTGAAAAGTCTCTAGAGGCCAGAATTTGAAAGGCTGAATTTTTCATGTGTATAGTGAAGAAGTCAAGGTAAATAATACACATTTTTAGAGAGTAATGTTCATTCACTATTAGATTTTATTCACTTTGTAAAGGAGATGCTTTTCTTCTAAGCACATAAAAAATTGAAGTAGGGAGAAATTAGTTATTATTCTTTCTGTACTTTGAGGTATGGTTTCTCTTTTTGTCTGAAAAACATTCTTCAGCTTCTCGCAAAATATTTTTCAACTCAAAAGCTTTTTAATAACCAAAAATAGTGAGTGTTTGAACAAGGAAGAGAAATGTGATCTGTAGCACATCACAGATCTCATTCTTTGAATGTTGGCAAAGCATTGCTACGCTGTGTATGTGTGTGTGCACTGGCACGTGCATAAATCACTTGCTCAGGTAAAAAGCTTACATTAGCAGCAGTTGTGTTGACTCGCACAGCCAGGAAAATCAGAGGCTGACAAAAAATGGCAAATATATTGCAGCATAAAAGGTCACTTTCAAAATTTCTGGCAGTCTGGAACATTAGAAGGTCAAAAATCAACAGCACATTGTCCTGTTTGGTTAGACTGTGTTACTATACTCTCTCTATGGACTCTTATTATCTAAAATAATTGCATGCTCTTTTGAAATCAGACAGCCATTCAAAGACCGTATTTCCCATTTTAGCAAGAAATGAATCAAGTGTAGTGAACAGCTTATTTTATTCAAGCAGTCCTTTTAACATGCAAATAGTAGAGTCTTTCAACGAATATAGTTCTGTTTATGCCATTAAAGATAATGTAGGCATAATTTATGTTCCTTTGCAAAGTGGATGAAATTCACATAAAACTGTAATACATTTTGAGTAAAACAGCCTGTAAAATCAAAGTTAACGTATCTTCATTATATGACTGGAAACAATACTTATTTATATTTTTCATTTACAGGAATTGGGGTCCTAGAATGCAAAAACCAAAATAAAACAGGGATGTTTTGCTACTGTAACTAGGAGCACAATTATATCTTATCCTCACCAATCATAAAATGGGCATTAAACTTCAGAGATATTTACATTTGTTAAGTGTGGTAACAGGTAAGTGTTAACAAGGATTGACTGTCAACAGAGGCAAAGTTATACATGAGACTTCTGTCTGACTGGATTGTGCTGCATTCAGCTGCAGTCTGAATAGTTGTCATGCTTTTGTTGTCCATTGTATAAAAATCTTTGAAGTAATTTACAGAAAAACATGATACTTAATATAGAATGGAAAGCAAAGTTTCCCTATGTTGTACTAACACAAGATTATGGTGGTTTAAAGAGAGCAATGAGATAACATCTTTAGGTAGAAATTGTACCCTTTTCCAGAAAATAATATTGTAAACATGCAGAAATTAGAGTTAAATGACTATAAGTAATTCTGGCAAAGGCTTAAATGTAAATGAGCCAGGAAAAAAAAAATGGACCAGCAAAAAAATTGAGAATTGAGCACAGGAGCTTTTCATGGCAGTTTGTCATGGGCAATTCAAAGTATTGGGAAAACAAGAGAAATTGTCTGATTTAGGAACTGTGTCGTGAAAGCTTGCCTGTGTTTTCACCTATGTAATAATAAAAGATCAAATAAAATACATTTTTTCCAACTTTGCTAATCTTTCTTCCCTCTATGTAAATCAGTAACAGTCTCTCCTGATTACTGATGTATCAGTCTCCCTATCCTATCATTTATGACTTTCAGCCACAAAATAACTGTACTTTTTTCATAATTGTCTTGTTTTGGAAAGCCTTAAAATATTTTTTACGTGAAGAGGCACTGAAGAACATATAGACTAGGAAAAGTCTTGTGAATCATCACTGAAAGAGAAGATCTAGAATATCTTTCCCCAGTTCACCCCAATACTTCATGAACAAAATAAAAAATCTTCCAAAAAACTTAGAGATTCTGAAAAAGCACTTTCATTTTCACTCCCTCCCAATTTCAAAATATGCTCTTGACAGCTCTTAAAAGTAAGGATTTATTGGAATCTATTTTCTCCTAGTTCTGTTACTAGCCCATCCCTGTTTCACGACACATAGAGTCTGCACCTCACAGAGACCTCTATATATGCCTCCTGCTGTTGCCACAAAGACATTGGGAGATCCATGTTCAAAATGATGTCAGTGTCAAAGGATGCACAAATTATTATCTTGGACAAACCATAAGACAGGTTTTATTAGCATCATGACATCACAAAGGGCATGGAATTATATTAGGATTATTGAAAGCTTTGCCATGAGTTTAATTGTGTTTCTTAAAATTTGAGAAATATGTGCATATAGACTTGCAAAAGCTATCAAGAATAAATAGAGAAAGAGTATTTTCTGCAAAAGGGACATGAATGCTACTTCAAACATTTCAAAGAAAAATTTACTGGATTTGTGTGGATTTGTGAACAGTTTTCCTTTGTAGGGCCTATGATAACAGAACATTAGTCAGCTCTGAATAGGTTTATGGAGATATCTTAAAGTAACATATATGTATAGTAAATGCAGAAATTTACAGTTATTGTGAGTTATATTTTGGATTCAAAGACTGGATATATTTCAGTGTATTTATTCAGTTAATGTTATTTTTATTAGAGCTAATGAGGAAATATTTGACTTCTTTTTTTATGAACAGGACTGTTTAGAAAACAGAAGCATATTATTAAGCTATAAAACCTATGAGACCTTTAAAGACATTATTTACCTATGAAAACTCTGATACAGTCACTAGAAGTCAGAAAATCTTGGCTTGATTGTCTACTACTAAATTACATAACTTTAGACATAACCAGAAAAAGACTTTTTTTTAATCATTGGTGGAATTAAAAGAAACCCCAACTTTGAATGTAATTTTGGTTATTAAAAAGTGGAATCTAGATTTATAGAAAATGAAAGGTAGAGAAGAAAAATTTGCCACCCTAGTAGGCCATATGTAGTACCTGACTACTGTATATTTTACTCTTCATCTGTAACCATGCCATCTAAAATGTCATCTGCTGGGATGGAAACCCCTCAGTGGTCTGAATCTTGTTCCAAACCTCCAAAACCAGGAATGGAGTCACTCGGTCTAACGTTGCACTTGATGTAGCAATAGAAAGTTGTTACAGATTCAGGTCATTGTTAGAGACAAGCTTTGAATACAATAAACAGATTCCTGGCTTTATAAAAGGAGATTTTATTTTTGCAGAATAAGCCAGAGTTCTCATCTGTTTTGCTTTGTGATTTGTTCTTTCTGAGGAGAATTAATTAAAATGTTGAAATAAATAAATCCTAGGTCTTCTCTAGAGAGTTTATCTTTTTGACATTTGAATCACTAAACTCTCTGTTGCTACAGACTTAAAATAAAACCCAAACCTTTTATTTCTGAAGAGAAAGTTTATGCAGAAAACTAAATCTAACCTTCTATTCTGATTCCTGTGACAATAGTCCTGTCTCTATGCAAGCAGAACTGTCTGCCAGGAAATTTCTCAGATGTCAAGAGTCAAAGTATAAATATTAGTGAATGTAAGTTTTCTGTAGACAAGAGAGCTCAGAGTAATTTTGTGACCTTTCAATCAAGTCATGCATAATATGTTTGTTTGCTCTTACCTTTAGTCTCTTTTTTGGCTTCTCTGTGTAAGCCAAAAACTTGGAATGCATCTAGTTGAGGAAAAGAAAATACAAATGATAACCTAAAAATTGGTTTTATCTACTTTATAAAACTAAAAATTACTATAAGTTATGGTTATGGCTTATATCTACAAGCAGGCTCTTACCAGCTTGAATCTACTCGCTAGCATCTACTAGGCATTTTTAGAGGCTTTTTTGCTCTTTGCTGCTAATGGGAAAATGCCATTCTTTTTTCAAAAGTAATGATAGACTTGTTCTCTGCTAAGAGGTATACATAAAATATGTACAGTAATTAAAAAAAAATCCTTTAGGTAGTATTTGGTAATATTACCATTTTCCATAAATAAAGACCGCAATAAATTGGACACCAGCAGTAGAATATATTGTACTTAACTTTAGAGGTCTACAAGGCAGAGTTTTATAACCAAGCTGAGCTCTTTTCACAGTTGGTGGAGAGGACTGAGTATTCTTGAAGAGTGATTCATCACATCTCTTTTAGACATCCACCTTAGGGTGAGAGTCATTGTGCCCTGAAAGTGGTTATTTCTCTCGAGCTATGAAGGAAGTGTAGGATGACTCTTTCAGTGTAGATGATTACTAGCAACAGGTGCCTACATTGGTTGGATGAATCACGAATATGACTGTTTGGGATCTTACACATGTATTTGCTGAAAGACTTTGGCTAAAGTCAGAGTGCACAGAGCTTTCCCATGTATAAGACCAACTGCAGGTAGCTGTAGCTTACCACCAAGAAACTGTACACCTCAGAATATTTTAATCCCTGACTACACAGATGTCAAGCAGTAAGGCACTGGAACTGGATCACATCCAAATTGTTTCTTAACCCTGGTTCCTACACCTAAATTTCCTGCTGGAGGATGGATGTAGCAGTAGTCCATGTCATTAGGCAGCCAGATTAAATTTGGTTACCTACAATTCAAATTACCTTAGTAATACAATTATCGGGATAGATGGGGTAACCATGTGATGTTGCCACAAAGGCAGCTGATTCCATGAGATGGCTATGCCAGGAAGGGTGTACCCCTCTCCTAAAAAGGGCATTTTTTTTTCCTGGCAGAGTCCCCCACACCCAGTTCTCTGCAAGTCATCTCAGGCTGGAGCCTTAATGTTGACTTGCATCCACACAGTGTGCATGCAAGCAAAGTATTTCAATGAAGTACATACTCAGGTCTGTCATCAGAATGGTCATATTTTCGATTTACTTGGCTTAGAGTCAAAATAAATGGCAAGACCTTTCCAATTTTCATCCCTTTAACTGTTGTATTACCCTATAGCCTTTAGAAACTATCTCTTTCAATGCATCTTCTTAACAATCCTTCTAATAGCTTTAAGATAGATTCAGTTTTTCCCCAAGTCCTCACGTATTACCCATATGAGAACAAACCTAGAACTTTGCTCAGGTTACTTCAGTAAAATTAATAACTTTTTGTATGCAAAATATTTCATTTCTTTTTCTCCTCAGCTGGTTTTCAGTTATTACTGCACATTAGTATTTTAAAATGTTAATTGTTCTGCATATTTATTCTTCTATTACTCAGAGAAATCTGAATGAATTTTCTGAAACTCTTTTTCAAAACATGCACCTGTAGACTGAAGCAAAGTTTAGGAAGTTTCAGACCCAAAGTTAATTTTATAAGGATAATAGAATACAAAATGAGAAGTCATAATGAAAATTTTAACTACATGGTTAGTGCTGAGAAAAAAACTACAATAAAAATGAAGAATACATGCACATAACTTTACTTGTCACCTTACTTGTTGGTGAAATAAATCAATGCTTACATGTCAGAAAAAATGTACAAGAAACACCATATCATGAGAGCTCCATGAATGACACTTATTGACCATTCATTTCACAGAGATCTACTACTGTTTACCTGTTGTTCTAAGTGCTATAATTTTTTAAAAAAAACCTCTGTATGCTACTAAACATGTGTTAATTTTCTCCAGTGGAAAGAATTTTACTCTTTTATAAACATGAAAAAATCCTGTTGACTTCAGTGAGAGCTGGACAAACTTGCAGGATTTAGTCTTTTTGCTCATTTTAGAAAAGAAGCATAGAGCAAATCACAGAAATGTTTTCCCAATGCTAGCAATTTAAAGGTGCTTTCTATTTAGTCATGGAGTTCTCCTAAAGCTACTTCACCATCTTTACCTTCAAATTAATCTTTTCCAAACAGTATGTGTTCTGAAGACCTGTCTTCCCCCTGGGCTTTATATATCCCAGCATGTTGGTTATCTCAACAAGATTAGAGGGACATCTTGCACATTCCCTATAGGTTTTCTTCTTTTCTTAGAAATGCTTTTTTTTTTTTTTTTCTGGAAGCAGTTATTCATTCACTTGGAACTAGAAAAATTTATAGCACATTTTTCCCCTGTGAGATTGGAATACCAGTTCCTGGCAGACTCCGCAGTCTTTACATAAAGAAGTGCCAAGGCTCCCTTGTGCAGGATCAGTGGAAGTGCTTAAACACCCACTTAATTGAGTATCTTTATTGTCATATAAAAATGTTCAACAAGGTACTCCAGCATAATCAACCTAAAACTGGGAGGTTGTTGGCCACAAAAGCAGCAAATGAACTGCATTCAGCTGTAGCTTTTCTTCCACGTTAATGGGAGGATACCTGAAGCTGTCTGATCTTGCCGCAGCTTCTAAGTGTTTAATTTTAGTGCCATGTTTCATTCCATGATGCTAGGAAAAGGAGTCTAACTTTTAAAATGCACATTAAGTTCAATCATTCTCCTGAGGTTTTCTGGTTTACAAGAAACACTAGTGTAAGACAGAAGAGGACCAAGCAGGTATATACACCACAAAGACCTCCTGTTTGTTATAGACTTTTTTTCACTGAAGCAATGTACAGAGCAATGAGACAAACAGTGTAACTTCAGGTATCCTTTATACACTAGGGTCAGTGGCTCCACAGCCATCCCACCCCAGAGTTCCAAGTCAATTAGCACAAATCCAGCAAAAACTAGTTTTCATAAGTGTGCTGGTCAGACATGGTAATAACTACGTGAAGAATAATTTTTTTCACATCTACATGGAAAAAAAGGAGGTGCTGGTTCATTATGATCCCAGTAAAAAAAAAGGCAATCGGACTCTGCACAGTATAATTTTAAAAGCTCCCATGTTGTGCAGAAACTAAAAACCCTTCAGGCAGTTTGCTAGTATTGCTACAGAGTAAAAGTCCCTTTCAGATACCAAACTAGAGGCTAGCTCAGCATTTCAGGAGAGCAAGGGAAATACTTGATTTATAGGCTGAGACAAAAAAACAGTAAGAGTTGCTCAAGCGAGCAAGCTTTATCAGTCATTTTTTCTTCCACTTGTAGGATCCAGTCACATGACTCTACAGCATCACCAAATTCGGAAGATAAAAGAATACTGTGGAGTCAGGACCATAAAGTAGTATGTCTTTCCTGACTGCTATGAAGCAGAGGAAGAGAAATGAAGAGAGATGTAAGTCACAATTGCCTTCTTTCCTAGAATAAATTGAGAAAAGAAAACACATTAACTTCTTGGTTGCTTCTTGTTAAGGTCTTCCATTCCAAACTATAGTTGTACTCCCAGTCTTATTGAGATTTATGAGAACTTTGATTTATTAAATGATATGAGACAGATTCTTCTCTGTAATTTGACACCAGTCCCATCTTTTGCCTGGGTGCCAGGTTAACTTCATTCAACATATAAGCTGTTCATATTTGATATACAAGCCACAGAATAGTACTTGTGTACAATATTATTTCTGATTAGCAAGTGCCTTTGATTTCCCGTTCCCTCTTGTGTTACCTTTAGCAGCTGAGGAGACAATGCTCTGAATATTCAACCAGGTGATCATATTCTAAGTGTTCGCAGATTTCACTTCCAGGTGAGAAAAATGGAGAATTCTGGTTTCTCACCAGAATTCTTGAGACTCCTTTGACATAATGAAATCATTAATTTGAAATTTCAAGTATTTGAAGATATTAAGTAAACATACATTTGAGGGGGGAGCTGAATAAAGAAAATTACTTTTTTTCCCCCCATGGTAATGTGCAGAACCATGACATGAATAAAAGGGTAGATTGAGATATAGTACATCAGAACTGCAGATAAGTAAAGATTAAGCGAACTACAGACAGAAAGCAAAGAATGTCCAGTCATTATGGGATTACCGAAAAGCAAGAATTGCACAAAAGGAGCACCAGAAATTGAAAATAAGGATGATGATCAGATGAATTTGAGATCACTTTCAAAACTTCAGTTGATAACAGAATAATTAGGCTATAAATATACAGAAAAAATAGTACACATATGTATAAAGATATATATATGTTAAACATACACATGTATAGACATATATATGTATCCACATATATACATTCATATGTGACAGGGAAAACTGGAAAAAACTATGTGTTCTTACAGCATAGTTATAAAAATGATGCAATTATAATGGAGACACACCTGAATATAGCGAAAAATAGCTTAATTGGGTACTGAGAGCAGTCTGGCAAGAACAGCATATGTGGATTTACCTTTGAAATCCAGAAACAGTGTGGAAAAATGTCTATGAAAATATCTTGAGTGGAGAAAAATTATATATTTTTAGAATCGATATTCTAATTTTAAAAGCTTCAAAGTAAATAAAACACACTTTATACTTAAAATTCCTATGCCCACAGATTTCCTTTGGTCTGGGCATTGATGTACTAAATATTTAAGTCTGAGTAAAGCTTCACTTGCTTTTGCCTGAAGGTTTTATCAAACAAAGATTAGAAGCAAAGTTAATTTTCTGTCAAGAGTTGCTGTACCTAGTCAGATGACCTGCCCCAAATGGACAAAAAAATGTTTGTTGGAAACATATTTGAGAGGTTATGTTGAGAAGCTCACAAGGTCTTCTTAACAAGATCAGAGAAATTTGTGTGTCAGTTTGACTATCTGGCAAACAGTTTATCATAACCTTGACTGCTGTAGTCCTGGAGTGATGCCTCGCAGAGCTTGTTTGTGGGAGGCTGTCAGGCACCTTTGCTTTCAGCCTTTGCTCACCTCATGGGTGCCAAGGCTGCCTCCTTCTGCGGCTTTCCCTTCAGCTCTGCACACTTGTGTTCTCTGCAGGGCAAAAAATTAGCTGTGGAGAGATACACAGCCTTTCCAAGAACATCTCTTAAAAGGAAATGACTCCACATTACACTTAACAGTGAAATAAAAAATCCTCTCAAGCAGGATCCAATTTGGTTAGAACAGCCTCTACAGATAGTCTCTCCTTCGGGATGTAGTTCTGCTAGAAAATTATGCATTGTACATGTATATGATGAAGCATTTGTTCAGAGATGTTTCATATTCAAAAGGTACCAGGAGAGAGCTCTGGTCAACACTGTCACATCATTGTGCTTAAAAGGAATTGTACAAGGAATAAAGAAGTATCATTCTGAAAGTACAAACAATTACTTTAGTGTATTTTGCAGCAAGCCATTCGGGTATAAGTGTGTTTGAAATTTACCAAAAAATAACCTTATACAAACATTGATACACATAGTCTGTTGAAAAGCAATGCTTGCAAAAAAAAAAAAACCAACAAAAAACAACAACAAAAAAAAAAGCCAAAAGAAAACCAATTTGATCTAGTCACGTAAGCTATTGCAGACTCCTGATTTTGTTTTCCTTTATTGTAGTTCCCAGTGTTTTTCTGTCCTACTGAGATGGCTGTTATGTGTGTACACTTCAGAGAGAAATGATAAAAGAGATATGTTTTTTTTCTGTTTGAGAAATAAAGCTTTGTTGTTTTTATGGGCTGCATTACTGGTAGGAGTAGGAACAGACAACAAAACAAATGTATCCTATGTATAGCCAGACTGAAATGTACTGCAGCAGGATTGAGTCTAGACCAACATGTTATCCTATCTGCAACGGAAAACAATAACACTGAAGACATCAGGCTAGATTTCTAAAAAAAAACTTATAAAAGCTACAGTGGCCTGAAGTCTCTAGTTACTATTTCTCCTTCATATTCTTGCTATTTGAAGTCCATCTGAAATAGTTCTGACAATTGTGTTACATCCTTGCTTTTTGTACACACAAGACACTAGGGTTTTGCATGCAGCGGACACGATATGCCCTTACCTAAAAGTTCCATTTTGTGTCAAGGGAGTGAAAAATAACAGTTAGAGACCAAAGCATATACACTCAAAATCACCCTCGGAAATCTTGTTCCAGCCAAAATTGTGTTTTGATATTTGAAATATTAATATCTTAGTGACAAGTTTATTTCAATACATGTTTATGATGTGTATTCCTTTATACATTCCACTTCTTGGCATGGAACCTTCTGCTTGCAAAAATATTTTATAATCAATGCGCTTCCTTTCAATATTCCAGGGTCAAGTCAAATATCTATACAATGTTTCTCTTAAATGAAAGTGAATAAGTAAAAAAAGGTAAATAAAAGTAAAAGAAAAATAAATTGAAAAAGCTTGAAAAGATTGGTGATGGTAGCAATTCAGGTGCTTGAGGTCTTTATTTCAAGCAATTTAACCAGTGAAGCATTTTCCTCTGATAGCAAACTGCTCACAAACTAAACATGATTTTTAAAAATGTGCCTTTATTTTTGAATTCAAATTACCAGCATTTTTGTGCTATAGATGGAATGCTTGCTTATTAACCGTAATCATAGAGAAAGGATAAGGGATGTATTGTTCTTGGCTCTGAATATTCATGCCCATGTGGCACCAGACAAATTTTCTAAACCCTTCTTCTCTCTTTTTTATTTTTTTTTTTAATGAAAAAAATTGTGGCCACAGGTAGGTTGGGGTACAGTTTTGTTTCTGCACCTCTTTGAGGGAAATTACCTGGTTATTTGAGTACTTAAGTGTCTGGTTGGTGCCTAAAATTGAAATCAAAATGGGAGTGATTGCATATGCAGCTTACTAAGCAGAAGAAGGTGAGTAGCTGAAGCTGTTCTCATAGTTGTGATAATTGATATTTTTATCTTTTTGAATTAGAGAATACAACAATAAATTCTACTTTCTGGCTACTAAAGTGCATACAGCACAAAGATAATGGAATTGGCAAATGGACTTAGGAGCATCAAATGGAAGATGTCACATGGAAAAGATGAGCTAAACATTTTATTATTTTGAATTTTCAAATGCCAGTAAAATGTAACCACATGGAAAAATAACCTACTTTGTTATACTACATTTTTTCTACTTCTTGCAGGTGAGAGAAAAAACAAACAAAACAAGCCCAGGATGGGGCAAAAAAAGTGGTTTTGCTTGTTCATCTGCCATAGCAACCAGAATAAGAAGTATCTGTGTCTTCAAATGTATGAGAACAAGTTCTGCTTGGAATTAAACTAGTAACTTCTTAAAGTCAGGCCTTCTTTTTGTTTAGCGTTGAACACTGATGGGACTGAGCCAGCTGGAGTGCATGAGGTTGACATTTGTGTGTTGGTTTAGCTGATCAGAATAAGCAGAAAGTAATTTGAAGAAAGAAACAGGTATACTACAAAATGTAAAGAAGTGTAAACAGCTAGGGCTCAGCAACCAGCATCATTTAGACTACATAGTTCATAGCAACTTTCACCTGGGATGTAAGCCCTTTTCAAACCCACAAGGCAAAAGTATACTTCCTAAAAATCTTTGTTAATCAAAACAATGTCTTCAAATGCCTCACAGGCACATTGGTAAAAGGATGTCTGATTCCACTAAAGCGTCCACAAGTCTCTCTGTGGTAGCCACTAAAACATTTCCATTTGAAATTAAAATGATGAGAGTAATAATTAAAGAATAATGTCAACAAGGTTCATAATATATCTTTCCCTTAGAATTGTTCAGAGTTGTGTTAGTTTTTTTTTGTTTGTTGTTTTTTTTTTTTTCAACATCATGCCATACTGCATTTTTTTAACTTGTTGGAATACTTATAGATACAGTAAAGTAAAAAACCCCTATTGCTTATGAATTTTTCCTTCCTGGACTCACCCAACTGCTATACCTGTAAAAGCGTGGCTTTGTGAGGACAGAAGAACAGGAGCTCTGATTAGCTCTTCTTGCTCATTCAGGCCTGTCAAGAAGCTGTAGTATCTTTCATCATGTTGATAAATGAAAAACAGGGAATTGTTTTATGTTATAAATAGCAGCACTTCGTATCAACTGAATGCTTGTACGGTCTCCTTACTAGGCTAAGACTAACAGCAGGGCAAGTTACGAAATCTGAGTTTTTCCTCTGGCTTTTAAAAGATATGGATACAAATCAGAATTTCAGAAAAGTAGTATTACACACAGCAGCAGTTAAGTGCTGGAGTGAATCCCATAAATAAAACAGTATTCTTAGTTGATAATGAGCTTGCACTTCAGTGTTTTGTTGGATCAAAGACCTCATGAACTATGAGGTTCTGGACAGTGATTAGAAAAAGCCTAGTCAGTCGAGCCTGAAAACCAGATATCTTGTCCACATAAAACAGGGACAAGTAAAAAACAGCAGGCTGTGATTATTCTGAAGGCCTTGAGAATTTTGTAATTGGTGCTCAGGGAAATCTGGAAGAGGCTATTATTAAGTCAGTGTAAAAAGCTGAAGAAACCAGCTGTGCCAGAATGGTTGTGTTTATTTTTACCTAACTTTTCTGGGACAAAGATGATGAGAAATGCCTTCATTTGCAATAAACTGAGAAGAAAGTGAGATTTATAGGAAACTAGTTAAGTATATTTTAAAGGTCTTCATGCTGTAAAAAAATTAATTCAGGAAGCACAGAAAAGAGGTATCTTGCAACAGAATGTGAGTTTATGACTGTGTGTGCCTGTGTAAGCCTCAGTTAGTTACAAAAAGATGAATTAAATATTTATTCAACTGAATTATACTTCTGATATTTTTCTGCACTTCTATTAATTATTACTGTGACTTTGGAACTATGTATACAGTATGATACTCAATACTAAAGATTCAAGTTATTAAGTAGGCTTTGCTTCACATTTGATCCTTAGCAAAACCAAAAGTTTTAGTATTCTGCCTAGAGAATACTAAAGATAAATTACTACAGGAAAGAAAATAAAAGTACTAGTGTAGAATGTTAACCGGTATTTCTGGACAAAGTACTTTCTCATATGAAAAGCCAAAATAATGTGGGAATTATAAAAACTCAATGTTGCTTTCATTCCCTGATGAACATTGCAATATTGCAAGAGAAAGCCTGAGAGCTTTCTTCAACAACCCCCACCGCCCCCCTCCAAAAAAAATCAGTCTAATGATATGGAAAACTATAAGATGTTAAAGAAGTCATAAAAATCTTGTATAGATGGCTAATATTGCTTGTTTATGAAGTCTTCCCCTAGTCTGCATTAACCTTACCCCTGGAGTCATGTAGCTTTCTTGCACAACGACTGACAGTTGTTTTGAAATATTTCAAGTTTTGTGATTACTTTTATGGTTTACACTGTGATATTTTTCCCCTCATGCAACACAGTCAGTTATACTGCCTGTCATTTACTGTCTATATTTATTCCCTATATAGTAATATTATTATCTTTGCTATTTTCACACAGCTGTGCAGCAGACAGAAACTGCCTTGGAATTACTGTTAATGTCTTCAGGGTTAGTGGCTTCAAATCATCCATACCTTTGACTAAGCTATCATTTTATACCCATACCATACCTAACCGTACTTGAACATTAGAAGATGTTAGGTATGAATCTCAAACTCTAAAGCCTTTAAGTGTTTGTTCACCTTTACTACTAATAAAATATTACCATAAGGATTATTCAGTACTGTGGACAGAAATCACAAATTTATAATTAAAGATGTGTTAAATTAAACTGACAATTTACAAAGTAAAGCTCAATAAATTCTATGCCTTTGTGAGGGGTGACTATGTAGAAGAGTCAAATAGTCTCTAAAAGTGACTTTAAAATACACATGGATGACTTCTGTGGATTATCAACAGTGCATTTAGTACTTCTGTAACAAAAGACTGTTCTTGGCCCAAGGAAGTGACAGTCAAATTCAAGTTGAACAGCTGATACACACCTAGATATGTGTTCCAAAATGAGCTGGATTTAAAATCTAAACATTTCCCAGAATACAGTTTGAAATTAATGAATGGCTCCAGTCTCAGTTGAGTCAAGTGTTGCAAGATTAAATTTCTGTTTGTAAAATATTTTTTGAACAATGCAAAACTTGTATTTAAATCATTAGGTAATTTAAATATTCAAAATACATGTACATATGCTGTAAAAGAATGTAAACATTTGTACAACTGGTATAGTAAACTAATAATAAAATAGCATAAATCAAGGTCTTTGAATCACAGTGAAAGTAAAGAGACCTTTGGAGGCATTAGGCACCGTTTATTAAAGTATCAGAATCAATAGAGGAGAATCAGTACCATATATTGTGATATTTAGGTTGCCAGTCACAGATCAAGAGAATAGACTTACTATGGATATACGCAGACATATATATATGTATCTCCTATCTATATCTATATATACATATATTTATATGGCATATGCACAAAAATAAATTTTTTAAAAAGCCAAATCCATCCCCAAACTTAAATGACTGCCAGTGATAACAAAAAAATCCCTCAATATAAACTCGAACAAATAGTTGTCAAATACTGACAAATTTAATAATTAAAAATTATTCACATATTTTGAGTGGCAAACATGTAAATGATTGGTCAATTCTTATGAACTGATGAGTACCAAGTTATGTAAACTATTAATTTAATATGGTTTAACCTGATCTATTGCAATTTAATATTCTACTGAGCACAATCTTTTAACTTATATTCATCAAATAGCAAACTTTTAAAAAGTGTAATCTAGGTAAAGCTATTTGATTTTCAAGCAACAGACTTTCCCAGTAACTAGCCAAATTTTATTGTCTTTTAAAATTTATGATCTGGCTCATAGGTACTCATCTTCTTAACACCTTTGCGCTGTCTTACTCAAAGCACATTAGACTATGTTTTTAAAAAAAGGAAGTTTAATCACATTTGATATTCTGTAGTCAATGTAGCGTCTAAATATTCATTAAGAAAAAAAAAACACATAAAAAGGAAAAGGCACCCTGAATAAAACTGAATGTAAGGTCAGATTTAAGATATCTACACATAATAGAAAACCTAAGTTACTGCAAATGATCTCTATGGGTCTTACAAAACACTGATACAAGCCTGGAAACCACCTTGACTATCAAGGGATATGTGTTTCATATTCTGTGTGTAATTTTTAATATAAATATTTAATGAAAATATTATTAAAATATTCAGTTAATGAAATAAACTGATGGAAGTACCACCAAAAGCAGCTTGCTTGATATTCACTAAATGAAATGGAAACATTTATCTTGGATATTATACCAGTCTTTAGAGAGGTTTCATACTTTATACTTTTTAGGACTATTTAAAGTATCATTATTATGAGTTCTTGTGACTTTTTTGCTAAATAGCATGATAGAACTGGAGAGGGGAGGAAACAAATGTGTACCTAGGAAAAGAAAATAAACGTCACAAAAAAGATTTATCTTTACTCAGACTCACCAGAACCTACTATAAATGTTAAATTTTCTAATATTTAAAAGAAAATAAGCAATGTCTGCAGCCATTATAGAAGTTTGAACAGTCATACTTTCTAATTACCATCGCTTTGTGACCTAGAATAAAATGAGAGAAAAGTAACACTACAGGTAATCACTTAGTCCAGATTCCTTCCTAGCTTTGTCTAGATCATTCATGCCTGATCTTTGCCTAAAAAAGTGTTTTAGCCACGTGTATTGACAGAGATATAAAAGGAAAACTAGAAAAAAGAAAGTTTATCATCAGTCAGTGGAGATGAACATTTTAAAAGCTCTGTGCTGAGTAAACTGTTCTTAAAACTGCCAGAGGAGAGATTGTATCTCTCACACACATTTATTGAACCTTTGCTTTGTTTGCTTTGAAGATTCCTTTTAACATCCCATTCAAAGCCTAACAGCAAATTAACCTTATTTTTGCTATACTCTTCCTCATGTTGGGAAAGTGGACAACCTTTAAGATACTGTTCTTGTTGCTAACTTCAAGATTCCTTCCATTTGTTCTGCATCTTCTCTAAAGGACAGTTGCCAGTGAATCCAGGATGGCAGCTCAGGTTTTTTTTCAGTATCAAGCAGAAGTATCTCTATTTCACATTCAACATCCTGGCAATATATTATAGAAGAACATTTTTCTTTTTTTTAATTGTGTGCTATTACATACATAGCAGTATGTCATCTTCTAAACAGATGGCTATAGATGTAAAATTAAAATTTGTGTTGCAGCACCTTATAGAAATGTGAGCAAACTGCCAGTAGACTCACTTGGTTATCTTTCAGGACCTCCTTAGCGTAAGTCCACAGCTATCGAGTGATCTATTGACCAATTTAAGTGTTTATGTCTCCCTTGCCTTATTCTTATATTACAGGTATGAATGGTATTCATCTCAGCTAACTTTATTTATCTAAAATGGAGGTTTCTGAACTAGTCATCTAGGGTCTCCCTACTGAAGAGGAAGAAATATAGCCATCTCCAGTAAGAAGTTGGGGCTGTTCAGCCTGGAGAAGAGAAGGCTCTGGGGAGACCTTATAGTAGCCTTCCAATACCTAAAGGGGGCCTACAGGAAAGATGGGGAGAAACTCTTTAGTAGGGCTTTTTGTGACAGGACAAGGGGTAATGGTTTTAAAATAGAGGGATGTGGATTTAGATTAGATATTAGGAAATTTTTTTTTTGCAATGAGGGGGGTAGAACACTGGAACAGGTTGCCCAGAGAGGTGGTAAATGCCCCATCCCTGGAAACATTCAAGGCCAGGTTGGACAGGGCTCTGAGCCACCTGATCTAGTTGGAGATATCTCTGCTCCTTGCAGGGGGAATTGGACTAGATGACCTTTGAAGGTCCCTTCCAACCCAAACCATTCTATGATTCTATGAATTTCATCTGCTTTACCCAACTTGATTCCACAAAGTGTTTTTGTGCCTTGTACAACCGGACAGAATGAATGCCCCTGTGGAAATCTTATCTTTCTCATTGACTGTAGGAAAGATTGATGATGATTATCTTAGATTACTTGCTTAGACTGTATCTAAGATACATGTTTAGGTTACATTTAGGCAGCTAAAGTCAGTTAGATTAGTCCTGCCCTTAAGTGTAATTATATAGTTGGGCACACAGTGATTTTTCCATCTCCCATATTAGCAAATATAGTATATGATATCTCAAAAATTGTTACTCCTTTCAGCTAATGTACCACAAAATAGGCAAGAGGGAAATTATATCAGAGAGTAATATTCAATCAAAATGTTTCTTTTTATTTCACTGTTGAAAATCTGAATGACAGAAGCATTGGGGTAAAGTGTAGGCATTTCTCATTGAATTGGTGCAATGTATTTATACAGCTGTGGTGTCTTGGTGTCAGCTGGAGAGAGCACTCCCTGGAGTTCCAGGGCTTAGGGATGCTTTGGGAGGACAAACCTGTTTGATGCTGCTAACCTCTATTGGATGTTTTTGCATCAAGTGATAAATAGTGTTTGGGCTTGATTCATCCTTTTCTCTCATCTTCAAAATGATAAGATCCATGACAATGTCTGAGTCAAAATTAAAAGGAGGAAGTGCCATTTCATTTTTAATTTGGGTTCTGTGATAATCCCCACATTCTTTCTGCCTGTGTTGCTATCAAGCCAGTCATTCTCTGTCTCTTAGCTGTGCAGCAGTTAGTCCTTCTTGTTTTGCACTTGTCCTCTTTAAATTACATTATCATTTTTTACTAACCTTATCTAAAATTCAAGGATATAAACTATTCTATCTTCTCACAGCCTATTCAGGGAAAATACTGAAATGGTGAAAGACAACTAACATGTCAGATCACATACAAACACTTCTTCAGAATAAGCCATTTGACAAGTTCTTAAATCACTATGGCTATTTTCCATCTGTTTGTATGTTTAAAGGCCAATGATGCCTTTCCAACAAAAACTGCATGACTAATTCATAAATACCAAACCAGTAATCTGTTTTAGGGATTTGTTTAAATTGCAGGGGTAGAAGTTTATCCAAATTAGCATGTTCTCTCCAACCCAAACTGGAAACATTTGTTTGTGACAAATACATCTGAACTGGAGCAACACACCATGCAAAGTCCAAATGTGTTTCACCAAACACATTACCCAACAATACCATCTATTATTAACACATTTTTACTTTGAAATGAACAATCATGTATTTTGAACACAAAAGCAGAAGTCATTTATATGCCTAAGGGCTGTATGAAAAAAACCCATAATTGAATTGCTTTGATGAATACATACTGATTGCCAGAGACGAATCCTGCCCATTTTATTGAGAAATCATTTATTTTTCTTCTACAGTCTGTGCTGTTACTATGGACTCAATTCCTCACATAATCCATTTCTGCTTTTTAGAATTATCTAACACCAGTGTAATAGGCTGCCCGGTAAAGAAGCATTATTTTTAAAACAGGAATACGGAATGAAATGCAATGGTAACTACCAGCCCACAATGAATACTTTACTATTATGACTAGGTATATATAAATCTGACATTTATTAGGGCCTTTCATTCCAGACTCTTGCAGTGCTTTACAAATATGGCACAACTTTGCCAGTATGACATCACTGAAGCACAGTCACCTCAGAGTGGAGTGGAGTGTAGCAGCTATTTTGCTCCCACTTGACAGCTATTGGTTATTATGACGTGCTTCTTTTCTACAGTTATTTTTCTACAGTATATCAGGGAGAAATCCACCCACCAGGAGATAGGCAGAGACCATCTGCCATGACTAATTTTACATTTATTCCATGCAGCAGTTGTACCAAAATCCCAGAAATGAAAACCCAGTTGCTGTTATAATTTGAGTCAGTTGATGTAAAATGAAGCAATATGTTCACTAACTTTCCATGATATTATCCATGAATACAGATCTCCATTAAGTTCATAAAGATATTTGAATGCCTTTCCAAATTTAAGCTGAGGTCCTTTGAAACATTTAGAAGTTTTAGTCACATAGCACTGGTTCCTGCTTCATGGACAAATTAAGTACACTTAAGCTTAGAAATCTGATTAGAGAGATCTTTGTAGTATTGCGACATAGATGAAGTGAAATGGGAATATGTGATCTGTGGTAAAAAAGTGTAAATTATTCTATATTTAGGTACCGAACTGAAGTACCTATCTTATATTAATATTTTCAATTTCTGCTGTGTTAATGGACAGAGATAGATACTCCACAGGAAAAAATATGAATTATTCTCTGAAGACATGTCTCTCTCTCCCTTTCTTACTTTACTGATTACAGAAGCAGCATAGTATGACTATGTTCTTAACCTACATTTTAGCTGATATATGTGCCTATGATCTAAGGCTTTGGAGAGCCAGACTGCTTAGCTCAGTGCTCTGCATTGCCTTAAATGGGTTTACATGGGTCTGCCTATCAGGATGAAGACCCTGTGACCTTCTGCATAAAATTTTGTTCTTTGGGAGAGATTGAGACTTCTTCCTTTTACTTCTCTAGACTTACAATTTTATGTTTTTTCTACAGAAGCAGATGGGGAATAGTTCTTGGGTGTACTTAAAATAACCATTCCCCTCAGAAATGCACTTTTGCTGCTGTATGTTGCATAAAGTCTTAGTTTCCTTCTTACTCACGCTAGTTTACCCATCCCTACTTACCATCGAGCAGTAAGATAAATTGAAAAAAAATTCCTTGTCAATCTTATTAATTTCCTTGTTGATCTCATTAATTTTTTAAAGTTTCTCTGCTTTGAGGAAGTATATGTCCTTGTATATGTATGTAAGAGAAAGTATTTTGAAGATGTTGTCTGAATCTTACACAGCAAATTGAAAATTGACCTATCTGTTATCTAACACATTTTACGTGAAGTAAATCAGTTACAGCCAAACCATAATCCATTCTAAATGCAATAACTCAGCAGCTCAGATAATACATGACCAAATCAATAAGAACAAGACAAAAATGTAAGTCAGGTTGAAGGGTTCAGAAAAAAATGTATTAGAGAATGATTGTGTTAAGAAAAGAAGAGAAGAAAGTGACAACTTTTACCATATTTTTCCAACTATAGACCTTCTGTTTCAGTAAAACTCAGAATAGCAATTAAAAAAAAACAGTTAGTAGAATTAGTGCGCTTTTTTAAAGCTAATTAGGCCAACCTTTTCTAAGCTACATCTAAACTGCAGGCCATTGCCTTAACGCTGCTCCCCAAAACACAAAATTCTCTCAGCAACTGGAAGGCAACAGGAAATGGCGAAATTATATGGAGAGCGAATTAGGATGAAGTATGTTTACATTAACATCTCTCGAGCTAGGCTTTAAATCATTCACCCATGCATTATATAGGTCTTAAAGACAAGAAGTCAGCAGCATGTGTCACACAGTATTTTGTCTTCCTGCCCTTCTACAGTCAATGTTTATGTAGTTCTATAGTTAGAGTTCAGCCTGGAAGTCAAAACAAGATTGATTGCTACTTGATAAAGCAGCAGCAGGTTTTAGGTACAAATTCTAAGTTAAGATACTTCTGGGAAAGGACTTTTCAAGTGATTTGAGAAGGATGAGGCTTTGGTTCACCTAGTTTACCAGCATAGATAGAAAATACTAAATTATCTTAATTCCTGCAGCCAGTATCTGGTATGCTGGAGGAAAGGAATATTTAAGTTTGTACATTTTTCATGCCTTCAGTTTCCTTTGCTTATCAGTGGAAACAAATCTGATTCATATCCTAACTCTTTAATTTGCCTGTCCTTAGAGTGGCCTTTGGATTTGTTCAGGAGCACAGCTACTTAAGAGAATTCTGTGAGAAAGAGAAAATTTTTCCAAGAGAAAACTAACAACACCTCATCAAAAAGCTGCTCAATTTAAAAGTTTAGAATGTGCCAGTGAAAAAGCAATATAAGTGAATTAAAAGAATATTGCCTTTTATAAAATAAAATTATATTAAATATTTATTCCTAGTATCCCAAATATATAAAGTAGTAATAATAATAATAATAACAACAACAACAACCACCACTACCAAAACAACCAACATAATCCAGGTCCTTGTCTGACATAAATTGAAAAAACACTGCAGTGAAGCAAAAGTTTTCAAGAGGTTACTAAGCTGATGTCCGGTCCATGACATTTTAATACCTCTGAGAACAAGGTGGTTTTTTCTACATAGGCTTTGACTGATCACACTTTCAAACTACTGGTAGCTTGCCTCAATTTTAATGGGAGCATTAACAGGTCTTAGTATTCATAGCAGTGTCTGCCTTTTCTGACAAAGGACTGGGAGATCGTTTCTAGATAGAGTAAGATGAGTCTCCTTGATAGCAGCAGTTCTCCTGGAACCAAGACAAAGAATTTTAAATGAGCAAACTTACTTGTGAGGTAATATGTATATCGACTTTGGAGCTTGAGAGGTGCAGGAAGAGGAAGTTTATATCAAGCTTTATATGATAACTGACAGTGAATCTCTTTTATACTTGTGAAAATTGTGTGGGTTCTAAAACAATTTTATTAACATTAACTCTCAAAGTCTGTTGATAGAATGATAGAAGGAAGCAATCTTATGGACCCCATAAGCATGAGAAAGAAGATATGGTTGACAGAAGAGGTACAACTTGCAAGCTAAAGCAAATTGCAGCTCCCAAGGACACATTAAATCAAGGTCATTAGATCTAAGAATATTCCTTAATCATCTATTAACTTTCACATTATTCGTCTTCACTATAATAAGAAAGTACTGAGCTGACTAATTGTGCATGCAAGGTGAGCAATAGTACTAAGAGATATTCCAAACACTTTCTGGAGGCATAATTTAAAGAAGGAAAAATTCCCTTATAAAATACTTAGAAGAACTTGATCCTTATCTGAGTTCAACTGCAGTGCAAAGAGTACGGGTTTTAACCTGCAATGAATGTGGAAAATATGGAGATAAACCACAAATCATTCTTCATAATGATAATACAAATAAATCTCATATTTTGAGGGGGTGGGTTGCAAAATTCTTCTTTCAGACCAAGTTTCCTTTTAATACTACAATCAGGAAAACCTGAAAGATGTAAGAAACTACAAATGAAAATAAGAGCAGGTCATTTAATATATGATTGGAGGAAGCAATATCAGAAAATAACTTTAATAAGATGTTACATTCTACTTTAACTAGCCAGATCTTCAAGGGAATTACTCCTCACAGGAATATAGTTCAGGACTTCGCTTCCCTTGTGCTTAAAAACTTTCTGACAAGGAAAAACTTTCTGTTTCTGGACACCATATAGTAATTTTATTTAAATACTCTTTTCTTCTCTCTTCTTTCTCCTGGCTATATCCTCAGGTTTTTGCTGTGTTTAGTGCAGAAAAACTTTTAAAGTCTTCTCTCAACATCTTTTCATTACCTGGATTATCTGCCCATTTTATTTTACAACTCTTTCAGTTTTGGTTCATTTTTTTTTTTAGCACAGATGACCAAGACTGTACAAGATATTGTAGGCAAAACTCTCTAAATAGAGTTTCATCTAATAGTAGACTTTCCCACATAAAACACCTAAAATCACATTACATTTTCATAACCCCACTGTATTGTCAGTTTTTAATAACATAGGAAACAACTACTATGTCAGACTTTTCTATTTCTAAATCACTGCCAATATATAAATTTCCAGTTAATGGTGGAAAATCTTATTATTAGTCCTTCTTCATAGGACTTCATGCTTCAGTTAAATTCCATCCCATTTCTATTACTGTAGTCCTCAGGATCATCATGTACTTTCTGCATGATATGCTATTTCTCCTTCATATTTACTTGCCTGTTAACATTGTATTATAAACAATTTTAATTAAGGCTTCAGTTTTGTGCCAAATTCATTAATGAAAACATTAAAGATTGGTTGCTGTACTAGTCCTTGAGGAACACGGCTACTAATCTTCCTCTAGTTTGATAAGTTTCATTTTTAACACTATTTTAGCAATTTTTCTTTCTCTCTGCATGTCTTCTACTAAGTCTCATGTGCCTTACCATAATAAATCATTTCTCACAGAGAATCAGGTCACTTTTCTTTTGAAATCTTGACAAATTTACAGTATTTATTGTTTTATATAAATTATATCATTCTAACAAATAAAGATGTAAAATTAGTCTAGCATGACATACCATCACTAATACATTAGTATTTAGACTGTGGCCTGTTACTAGTCATGGCATGACTTCACTACAGGGCTACAAGGTTACATTATGTTTATTATAACTACCATAATTAACTAGGCTGTAAAAAAACCAACTAGGATTCCTCACTTCCTTGTCTCAGTTTAAGTATTTAAAACATGTGGAATGAATCCAGATCTTTGTGCTGATCTTTATTTCTCAAAAAGCTGGTCATTCACCTTCTGTTTGACTTTTTTTCCCCTCAAAAAAAGTCCCCTTGTTATATTGCAAGAAAAAAAATGAATAAAAAACTAAACAAAATTTGCCAGACTATGATAGTGGTGGCATCCTGAATCCCCAAAATAAAATCTATTTAGGATACAAATTGAAGGCTGTGATTTGATTTTCATTTTCTTCTACAGGACTTGAAAGAAAAAAGCCAATTTGGAAGTCTTCCTTCAATCTGAGATCTTAAGTTACTGTATTTTATTAAAGGCTACTTTGTAGCATGTAAGTTAATTTAATCAATTCATCATGATTAAACATACCCAACTTAGTAACACACTTGATAGAGTTATGACCTATTTAAATAGCATTATCTAAATTTCATTCAAATTTTAACTCTCATTAATTTATTTGAACATAATAGGCATTACAGGAAAACACAGAGAGTTTTGCACAAAAAGCCAAAACATTAAGTATTAAAACAACTTTTCCTGAAAACTAGAGTGTATGTGTAGACAAATATTTTAGCATCTCCACATCTGTCAGCCTCTTAAATGATCTGCTCCTTTAGGATAGATACAGTATACTTGGGGAAAGAAATGTGTGAGCAGACAAACATTGAATGGATAAGAGGTAGTTTTGATGTGATTCATTCAAGTAAATCTTTTATACGTATTGTAGGATGGCTTAGAACTGCAGAACAGTTGTGTATTTCTTATGGATTTTAGTCTTGTTGCTTTTTCAGTTGTTTTAGATTTAGCAGTTATATATTTTCCTATATATGTAATGCTTGGATTGGGTTTTTTTATTTTCAGAATTTGTTATATAAAGTAATATCAACACTATTACGTTCAAATCTGGTTTATGAGGAAAGAGGAATCACATCTTATGTATAAGTAAACCAAATAATTTTTTGTGAATATAACTGAAATCTTAATAATCTAATCATTATTAGTTCAGATCTAATTGTTACAGAAAAAGAAGAATGTGGTTAAAATTGGTTTAAACACACAAAGTTTCTAGGACTTTTCCCAGTGGTATGCTGAAACTTTCCAGGCTACCTTGGCCCTTAAGGTCTCTGGCTTCATGGCCAGCAGCTATGACTGACTGAGAGGAGTATGGTGTTGATGTTGATTCTTCTTCACTCTATGATCCAATTGGTGTCATTTTTCCACTTTTTTTCCACTCTTGCACCCTTTTACACCTTTGCTGTTTCTTCATAGGTCTGCAGCTCCAGGTAGCATTCTAATTTGCGCGCATTGTCGGCTCATCTGCTTCTCAAGGCCTCTCTTGTCCTACCGGGCCCGTATTTCTCTATGCTGTCATTATGTTAAGAGTCATAAATACCTCATTCCACCTATAATAACTGCTAGTTCCTGTTAGATATCCAAAACTAGCGTTGTACCACACAGAGTTAAAAAAAAAAGTTAAACAAATTAGCCATAGACACCTGACCAATTAGAGAAATTACTGTCACAGCTGAACCAAGTTACAGGTCAAGAAAATTTCAGGCAGAGTAAGCTTGACAAACCTCAGACCTGATGCCTTCCCAAGTTCCTACAGCGCTGGTGGCGTGTTCCTAGCAATGGCAATGCTGTGTGTGGGACTACATGGTTACATCATATTTCAGTAGGATATTAATTAATGGTACTTAGTATCTGGTTTTAACATTCTCAGAAAGCTGAATCTAACTATGGGCACTTTTCCTTTCCATTTTATTAAGAAAACATTTAAATCAACATAAAATCATAATAGATGCAAATCCTAGGATGCTGGCACAAGCCAGCCAAAGTATTAAAAAATAATTCTGATCACATTGACAGATGGCAGCACCTCCCATGCACCTTAGTGGAAAAAATGAATTTGGCATCCAGATCTTACATATCTACCTATTTAGCATATTACCTTTAACATTTTCCACTCAGTTTCCTCAATCTGATAAATAGGTGGTCATCAAAATGTATCTGGTACAACACGCATCTGCAAAGTTCCCATCTGACTCATGAGTGGACCTGGCTCAGCAGAGATACGACTCTCCCTGACTTGTATTTGTGCTTCTTGGCTTTTCAGCTGCACTCTCTCTCCAGATTGTTCCACTCCACAGATGAAGATGATACTCTGCACTTGCTGCAGATGGGCTGGGACGTATCTGGGTCCACTGGTGGACACGCAGCTCTCCTATATTAAAAACAATTCCTATTTCCCCTTCCTAAGGAAAAATTCTTGTTTCAGACTCCTGTTTAAGACTGTGGGTTTGGTTTTTTTTTTTAACAAAAGCACTTGAATACCATTAACTGTAGGATAAAAAAATTCTGCCTTAACCATATGAGTTCACAGAACCCATGAGAGTAAAAACTCTCATATAATAAAATCAACACTTGCATGCCAGTAGTAGAAACAAAAATGTGAGCAATAAGCACATGGATTTTCATCTGCCAAGTGCCAAATATTCCCTCCCTTCCTCTGTCTGTCTTTTCTTTATCATCTGTTTGGTGTTTCAGGTTCAGTTTGGTTGTACTGGAATACAGCCCATTATTCAAGGGTTCACAAGAGGACTTTACAAAATGTTATGGGAGTTAGGAGCATCTGGCTGGTTTGGCTGAAACTCCCTAACAAGCTTAGTTACTGTAGGAGCTAAAATAAAATGAGAAGCTGAAGCAAAAGATAATGTTAATGAGAAAAGTTCTTGGCTTTTGCATAAGCAAAACAAAAATACAGCCAATTTCATACCTTTTCTTTTACCAAACAAAATGCTAAAATGTCTCAGCAAATAAGAAACTGTTACTATATGTATCACCAAAGTTACTGAGAACTACCAACCAAAATGTACAATTTTTAAACCTAAGATTTTCTTGCAGTAGTACAAAGCTATCATTGGTTTACCCTTTCATTATACAAAGTATAACATTTTCTATCTCATAAGTATTTTTACCGTAATTTTATTATAGGCCATGGTATTGATAGGTATTGGTAGGTGACTCCATTTAAATTCCAAAGTGGACATTTTGCTGTGCTGTGGTGATCTCCGTGTATACTTACACATCAGTATTATCAGTCTGACTAGGAGAAGGCAGATAAGGGGGCCAGAAACTCTCTGCTATTATAACACTCTAGGCAAAATGTGTCTCTGCTGAGAGATCTCCTTCCTTCTTTCTGTCCTTTCAGCTGTGTCCTGAAGTGCAATACTGTGCACCTACGGTAAGCCAGGTTACCTTAGAGGTTTGCAAATGTGGAATTAGTCTGTGCTATATACCTGAGAGACATAGCCTGTCCTGTTTCTTAGTGGAGAAACAAATAAAATTCATATCAATCATTGGTGTGAAGATACTGTCCAGCCTACAAGTCCAAATGAGTTACAGTCCCAAGGAAACAGGTTACTTAAGGTTTTTATTCTGATTTTCTTGTAAAAAAAAAAAAAAAAAGAATTATGGTGAGAACTTCTGGTAATTTTAATGATAGGCTTGTTGGAAATCTTGGAAGGTGAAATTTTGACACAATATCTACAATGTATTTCACCAATGAGTATGACTATGTGCCTTGACTTTGCTCAGTAGTAAAAAATCTCTTTGATTCCAGGAAACAGAATGTTTTTTTCTCGTTACACCAGGGATTTCCATCTCCCTGAAATATCTCATTGGTAGAAAAAAATGAAGATAGGTAAAATAAGAGACAAAAACATAGCAGTGTCACTTGAAATCAGATTTGAATTCACATTACTCCTATAACATATCACTAAGAACAACAGCATAAAACTGTATCTGGTGGGATCAATGACAGTATAAGTGTTCAAATAAGAAAGAAGACTACTACGTCAAGTGTGCGTCTGCCCATAGGTTTAGTTCGGGTACTCTACAGATCCTGATTTACACCTTAAACCATGAATTTTAATATATCCCTTCCATAAGATTTATTATTATTAATGGCAACTTTAAATACTGATTTTATCTGATTTTCTTTGAATCCAAACTCTTGATCTCAGCCACTTTATGTACAATGCATTTCACTGTTCAGTTAAATGACGTGAGGTGTTTGACTTGTTCAATAAAGTTATGAAGAGAAAAATTGAAATTGCCTTGGTCTCAAGGTGTGCGAATCATGGAGCCTTACCTGGAATAGCCTCTAGGACACAGCAGGACAAGGGACATGGGCATGGGTACCAGAGAGAAGAGAGATATAGCCTTCTTCAGGAAATGTTAGAATTGACGCTCTTGAGCTAACTAGTCCATATTTTATTATAGTATTTATTACAGCATTTAAAACACTTTTTATATGTTATTTTATTTGTCTCTTTTCTAAAGGAAAAAAAGCCAGACTTGCTATAGCCACTTATAGGAAAGTTTTTTCATGGCCTTGTCACCCTTCTCAGAATCATTTATTTTGTAAAGACATAATTCTGATGAATGCTCAGTGCACAATTGCATTGCAAACGAAGCAGTGCTGTTGATTTCTGACAGCATGATAATACCTCATTCTTAACACAACTTGGTTTGCATTTTTCTTATCACTTGGACATTGATCAGAATTGAGATTTCTGCATTTTCCTAGATCCTTTTTGAAAAGTGACAGATAATATAACTTTCTACAGCATACGAGCCCTTTATCTTTTTCCCCTGTGGTGAGAGAAACTTAGAATTCATTGATATTAAATCTCGTTGTTATCCTGTTATCTTTGCACATCTCTTATGTAGATCTCTAAAATTCCCCCATTCTTTCTGGTTTCAGACTAATCCAAGTGACATGCGTTGCTCTGCAAGTGTCTCTGCTTCTCTAATCACTTCCCTTTTAAGATATTTAATAAATATACAAACCAGCAAGTTCCTTACTGAAGAATTTACTAACATACTTCAGGTAAATTTTTGCCTTGATGGAAATCAAACATTAACCCAACCTTTTGTTTTCTGCCTCCTAGGCAAATTTGGTTCCTGCTTTATTATATCTTATAGGGGTCAGGGAGGATGCAGTAGGTTAGAAGCCTACACGAGTGTCAGCTGGTTCTCTGTTATTCTGGACTTTTTAGTGCAAGAGATTTGTAAGATGTTTTTTACCCTACAAAGCTGCAAACAGCCCACATTTTGATACAGAAATATGGAACTGTCACCAGTGGGTGACCCTCAGTGAGGTCTGCTTTGACAGGCCTCTCAGGGAGCAGAGGGACCAACTCAGTAAAAAGCCGCCTTCCACGTGAATGTGGATAAGGACCACTGATATGGGTCACATACAAAAGGCAGAACTTAATCACTGCTCTGCCTTGGAAACACAGTTTAACTCTCAGCAGTGACTTTATGGGCACTTAAAACAATCTCTAAGAATAAAGGTCAAACACTTTAATTAGTGTTTTCCTGAGCCAGGCTATCATCTCCTAAAATCTCTGTTCTTTTGTAGCTTTTCTGAGACTTTGCATGCTTTTCTGAAGGAAGTGAAGCTGCCACTCAACTAGAACACAACTTTAACCCTGGTCTGTTGCTTACAGAAGACAACCTTTGCCACAATTTCTGTAAGTAAAAATTGTGGAAGGTGGGAGTGAATCCAGCCTCTGTTCAATCAGTGGCTCCTGTGGCAAGAAAGGAATGTGAAAGGCCCCATAGAATATCAAGTAATAAACACCAAAAGTGGCTTTAAGCATGGAGATATCTTACCAAATTATTTCACCTTTAGAACAGTTGCTGTAAGAAAGAGTAATATGAGCTTAGTCTAGTCAAAACTTTAAGTGATGCAGTTTATAGTCATAGCCCTTCCAACAGAGTGAGTGAAGCGAAAGGAAAACTCAGAAGTGAGGACTGCTTTATGCAGTCTTTTCCAAGTGCTCTGTACATCCAAGAATCAGTCCTCTGATCTCACTAGCAACCAGATGCTGAAATTGGACAGCCTGAATAGGATCACAAGCCATCGAAAAATTCCTGTTGTCACATATCACAATGAAATGAAATGGCAGTTTTCTTTGTGATTTTTTAAGCAAAGAAACATGTTTCTTTACTGTCAGTTGGAAGGAGACTGCATTCATATAGAGTATATTTACATTGTCATGTATTCTACTACCAGTTCTGTGTTTGCATCTTGTCCCTTTGCCTCCACTCTACCATCAACACCCTCTACATGTTTGGGCACATTTGGATTTTGCATCAGTGCTTTCCAGCTGTCTTCTTGAATGAGGAAACTGGCATGTAGTGAAGAAAATAATAATGCTTCAGTTCTACACCTGCATGGATAATATGTAGGTGTAGTATAACCTGTATAAAAGTGGTAATATGGATGTAACTCTGCTACATATGGCTCTGTTTCATTTGCCTGGAGTCTTTCAAAGTTATCTAGCAAACCATGCACTTTCTTGAGCAGTCATGTCATGCTCTGTACTGGCAGGTTACTGTGAGAAGCCATGACTGGTGATCTGTGAAATAGCACTGTCATTCCGTAGTTAAATCCAAATCTGGCAGGTTTATTAGATGCTTGTATATATATCATTATTTATATAGCCAATCTATGATAACTCATGTTCTTTTGAACATTTGCAAAGAAAATACAAACTGTTATTTAGTATTCAGAATCTTTCTGTGCATTCACTGTACAGGAAACATAAATAAGAGGTGTCATTCTAACTGTGAACTAGTATTGATTCAAAGGAAAAATGTTGAAGGTGGTTTATTGCAGGCCTTGCATCAGAAGTGACTTTTGCAACACTTCCCTGTTTTGCTGGGGTTTTAATGGCCAAGCAGTCTCTAAAAGTCCATGACTGAGGTTAAGCAGGGCCCACTAAAGCCCAGATCACACAATCACTGGTTTGCTGTGTACACCAGGCAGTCACATTGTCTCTGTCTCATCACAGGTATGATATCACAGAGGGATTATCACTGAACATTCCATCACCAGTCAGCTCAGCCCTGGACATCAGTGTGTCTGCCCTAGAGCCGGCGAAGTCCACTGGACAAGGGGGGAAACTTCTAGCAGCTTCTTGAAGAAGCTGCCACCATAGGCCCCCCCAGTAAACAAAACCAACATGTTCCACCGCTCGCCTCTGTGAATCACATGTATTTAAGAATTATCATTAAAATACACACATATTAACAAAAAAAGAATTCCCCACACCAAAATCAAAATAACATCATCACAACACCAAAAGAAAAGGTGGACAATTTACACACAAGCCACCCCTTGTCCCTTCACCACAATTAGAACAACATAAATTTCCTACAATCATTTCACTCTCTAGATGAGGTCAGTCTGTATTTTGCCCATTACTGCTCCCAATTAATATACTTATCGCAAATTCCTCGGCCCCACATTGGGTGTGGCCCCACGCTGGGTGCCAAAATAAATGTCGTGCTTTAGCCCTGCTTAGGACCAAGCTACGCAGTCTCTCACTCACTCCCTCCACCCTCTGAGGGAATAGGGAGAGATAATACAATAAAAAGGCTTGAGGTTTGAGATAAGGACAGGGAGAGATCCTTAAAGTTACTGTTATGGTCAAAACAGACACGGGTTGGGGAAAACTATTTGTTTATTATTAAAACAAAAGCAGGAAAATGAGGAAGAGACCAAAACAACTTCCCCTACTCCGTCCTCTTCCCAGGCTTAACTTCATTTAAATTATCTCTACCTCCTTTACTTGCCTGAGCAGCACAGCGGGGGAAAATAGGGAATGGGGTTTACCGTCAGTTCATGATATGTCGCTTTCTGCTGCAGCTTCTTCCTCGGTGGAAGAACTCATCACATTCCTTCCCTGCTCTATCGTGAGGTCCCTCCATGGGCTACAGTCCTTCATAAACTGCTCCGGCAGGGGTCATTTTTCCACGAGGTGCAGTCCTTCTGGAACAGGCTACCCCAGCACGGGCCCTCCACAGGCCACAGCCTCCTTCGGGCATCCACCTGCCCAGATGTGGGGTCCTCCCTGGGCTGCAGGTGGATCTCTGCTCCTCTGTGGGCCTCCATGGGCTGCTGGGACACAGCCGGCCTCACCATGGGCTGCACCACAGGCTGCAGGGGAATCTTGGCCAGGAGCAGCATTACTCCTCGCCCTCCTTCTTCGCTGATTTTGGCATCTGCAGCCGTTACTCTCACAAGAAATTCTTCACAATCAGCTCAGGCAGACGCCTCTCAGGTTCTCTTCACATCTCCTCTCTTCTCTTCTCTTGGCCGGGCTGGGCCGAATTGGGCCCAGATGGCTGCCTGGTGGGAGCCCAGAGGGTGAGGGGTGCAAGGCCCACAAGGCTCGTGCCTCCCCCTCTCTGCCTCTGCTTCTGCTGCTTCAGGTATTCTTTTTTTTATTTTTTTTTATTTTTCCCCTTCTTTAATATGTTACCACAGAGATATTATCGTTGAACATTGGCTCGGCCCTGGCCAGCGACGGGTCTGCCCTAGATTCTCCGAGTCCACTGGACAAAGGGGAAACTTCTGTCAGCTTCTTGCAGAAGCTGCCACTGTAGTGCCCCCTTCACTAAACAAAATCAACACACCCTGCAAGCTCTAGTGGCACCACTGAGACTTTCTGCACAAATACTGTCTACAGCACAGGAGTGGGGGCTATGTGAATGGTTATCTAAAAGACTGTCAAATAGATACTTGTGTTGCTGGAAACAATAAAGGGAAAGACAGAGGGATCAAACACCATACATCTTCTAAACATATAAGCCTGTTTAAAATGTACCTAGAATAGTGGACAGTCTCTACCAACTTACAAATGTCAAGAGAGAAAAGAATACTCCAGAAACATATTCTGCCCCTCCTTTCAACACAGTCATCTACCCCATCCTTAGCAGAATGAAGGGGCTGACAAGCTTTCAAACAAGACAAACGTGTGCTTTGTTTGATAACCAACATTTGTCCAGTCAGGCATTTCTTACAGAACAATGAGGGACTGAAAAAATTGACTCACTACTGGAAGCACCGTAGCATTGTAGCATCCACCGTAACCTCACTGCACAATACTTTCCATGTGTCTTAGACATTCATAAGCTTCCACAGTTGAGTCATGATCTCCACTCTTAGTGAGGATCATGACTTGATGCCACAGCACTTAGAGAAGGTGGTTCAATAGTAGCATCTAGATACGCTCTGAATTGAGACGTGCTGTAGACTTCTATGAACAGTAATTTTGTCAGAACTACATTCATTGTGCTTATGTGGTCTGATTCTGGTGAGACAAGCCTGCTCTTATTTTCCAGGAAAAAAAAGGATCCTCTCTTCTGGTTCTTCTTATCCTTAGCCTTCTCAAGCTATAGGCTCACAAGGGCTCACGACAGCACTGCAGTCACACACTTTCAGGAAATTTGCTCAACAGTTCTCACCATTTTATGACAAGTTCTTAAGTTCACAAATCACATCTCCAGTTTGACAGTGGTTGTTCTAACTGAAGATAAAACAGGAAAAGAGGACTTCCAACCAGGGACAGAATAATGAAACAAAATCTAATTGTTTCTTAGTGCAAGGCAGGCTTCAAACACTGACCAAGGCAGAGAATAGTAGCAATGATGCAAGGGATATTGATGTGTTAGAAACCACAGGAGCACCTAAGAATGGCCACATAGGAATCAGAGCTTCTCCCCTCAAAAAGGTGGGATCAATAGCCCAACTGAAGTGCATCTACACCAATGCATGCAGCATGGGCAACTAACAGGTTGAGCTGGAAGCCATTGTGCAGGAGGAAAACTGTGACATAGTTGCCATCATGGAAGCATGGTGAGATAACTCGCACAATTGGAGTGCTGCAATGGATGACTATAAACTCTTCAGAAGGGCTAGGCAAGGAAGGAGAGGAGGTGATGTGGCCCTCTTTGTTAGACAGTGTTTTGAGAGAGAGTCTAGAGCTTAATGATGGTGATGATAGAGTTGAGTGTTTCTGGGTAAAAATCAGGAGGAAGGCCAATGAGGCAGATATCATGGTGGAAGTCTGTTATAGATGACCTAACCAGGATGAAGAGGCAGAGGAAATAGTCTATAAGCAGCTGGGAGAAGTCTCACAATTGCTAGCCCTTGCTCTTGTGGGGAACTTCATACAATACAGCAGAGAGGAAGCAGTCTAGGAGGTTCCTGAAGTGTGTGGAAGATAACTTTCTGACACAGTTGGTGAGGGAGCCAACTAAGGAAGGCTCCACACTGGACCTGTTGCTTGTGACAAGAGAAAGACTTGTAGGTGATGTGATGGTTGGAGGCCCTTTTGGGCATAGTGATCAGAAAACTAATAGAGTTTTCGATTCTTAGAGAAGTAAGGAGAGGCATCAACAGAACTACTACCTTGCACTTCCAGAGGGCAGACTTTGGCCTGTTTAGGAGCCTGGATGACAGAGTGACAGTGTCTCTTGGGAGGCAGTCCTGAAGGGCAAAGGTGACTAGGAAAAGGTTCTTCAGGAAGAAAATCTTAAAGGCCAAGAAGCAGCCGTTCTCATGTGTCAAAAGACAAGTTGGTGGGGAAGAAGACTGGTCTGGCTGAACAGAGAGCTTTAACAGGAACTCAGAAGAAAAAATGAGAGTTTATGACCTCTAAAGGAAGGGGCAGCGAACTCAGGAGGACTACAAGGGTGTTGTGAGGTTTTGCAGGGAGAAAATTAGGAGGGCCAAAGCCCAACTAAAACTTAATCTAGCTACTGCCATAAAAGACAATTAAAATATTTCTATAAATACATTAGCAAGAAAATGAGGGCTAAGGAGAATCTCCATCCTTTATTGGATGCAAGGGGAAACATAGTGACAAAGGATGATTCTATGATTCTATGATTCTATGAGGAAAAGGCTGAGGTACTTAGTGCTTTTGCCGCAGTCTTTAATAGTAAGACTAGTTGTTCTCTGGGTGCTGAGCCCACTGAGCTGGAAGATAGGGATGGAGAGCAGAATGAAGCCCCCAGTATCCAAGAGGAAATGGTTAGTGATCTGTTACACCACTTAGACACAGACAAGTCTATGGGGACGTATGGGACACACCCAACGCTACTGAAGGAGCTGGCAGAAGTGCTCACCAAGCCACTTTCTATAATTTATCAGTAGTTCTGGCTAGCCGGGGAGGTCCCAGTTGACTCGAGGTTAGCAAATATGATGCCCATCTACAAGAATGTACAGAAGAAGGATCCAGGGAACTACAGGCCTGTCAGTCTGACCTTGGTGCCGGGGAACGTTATGGAGCAGATCATCTTGAGTGTCACTATGTGACTACAGAACAACTAGGTGATCAGTGTGGGTTTACAAAAGGCAGATCTTGCTTGACTAACCTGATCTTCTATGACAAGGTGACCTGCTTAGTGGATGAGAGAAAGCCGGTGGATGTTTTCAACCTGGACTTCAGTAAAGTATATCTACTTCTAAGTTCTTTCCCTCTTCTAGACGCCTTGGTCCATCTCTCATTTTTCCCTGCACCACTCCTATCCACATGTCCCTCCTCTCAGTATCAGCATTATACTTCTCCCAGCAAAGATATTTAATGCTGTAATTCATGCCTCACCTTTCCCTACAGCAGGAAACATGACCTTGGGAGGGTAACTTTAGGACCCAAAGGAGTAATGAAAGAGTGAGATTTGCATGCATCAGTTTTTATAATTATAGGGAATGAGTTGTAATAGTTTGATAATTCAGATTTTGAGTGTTATTATCAGTGAAACTAGGCTAATAACAATTAATTGATTAGACCATCAAGACCTTAACTGGACTAACAATAAATTTTTGGCTTCATATATACAGTGTGTTTCTGTAGTCCAGCTAAATTGCTTGCCGTGTTTGCTCTGGACCCCATTCCTGTGGACTGGGTGTTAAAATATAGATTCAACAACTCGTGGAGAACACAAGTAGTCTAGGCTGTAACTTACAGTGCAATAACTAGCTCCTTGCCATCTGCAGATTGCCCCAAGTATATCTACACTGTGTAAGGCAGAATATTCTGAAACATCCTCACCATACCCTTTGCAAGGTCCTTCTAGGACATCCCCATGCTCTATTTATACCCATTAAACCACTTCATTACCTATCACAGAAACTCTCATTAAACTGTTACATTCAGTACTTGTTGCATCAGCAACTGAGACAGGGTGAGTGCTTCAAGGCTGAAAGACACAACACTCCATATCATCAGAAGGATATGCATTGTTTTCACGTTTGGCTTTGAAAACAGTGATTTGCAGTAATCCAGCTAAATGCATTCTTCTAGTCCCAGCATAAAGAGCAATAAACAGTTACTTTCAAAGGAATTCAAGTTTCAAAAGTGAGAGGAGAAAAAAACTCTACATCATCTACTAATGACTATTGTTATGGATTTTACTTTACTCAGACAATTGGCTGGGGGATGATACTATACAGCTTTTACAATTCTACAGGGGATTCAGCAGAGGGCTTTTTCTTAGAATAGCAGTTTATTGTGGAGAAAAGGTCCTGAAAACTGAGACAAAAGGGATACTTTTAATCAGAGCACTAATGTGGGCTGTCTGTGATGAAGCTCTTATCATTCCACCACAAGCAGTGTATGGCACTCAAAGACAGATTCTGTGCAACGGTAATAGAGGCTTTTAAATCATTATTTGCACTTTTAACATAGGGAGATCTTTGATTGCTTCACAAAACATTACTCAGAAAGGAAAATAATTGGGAAGATGAGTTATAACTTTTTTTTTTTTTTTTCCTGGACACTGGAGCCTGTGGTTATTTCTTACTGAAAGCAAATCTAATAGTTCAGGCCCAGTTAATTTAAGTTCTGTCTGCAAGAAGCCTTCTAATTACAACAATTTCATTGTTCCAATGACATGGATATGTCTCTATAATGGAAGATAATAACATGAAAGGAAAGTAGCTGATCTGGTAGGTGGGCTAGTCCCATAATGGACTTTGAATATCAAGACAAAAAAATGCGGATAAACAGGGGTCAGCTCAAGGGAAGCATAACTGTCTATGGAGATACTCAAAGATTAAGAAATACTTAACAGTTCTGCCTGAAGCATAGAACTAGAAGATTTTCACTGACAGCTTCTGAACTAGATTCATCCCATTACAAAAACCGCTACTGTAGTTTTAATGTAGAATGAAATAATTTGTAGCTATTAAAACAAGATGCTAGAAAGTTGTGTTTTGCCATAGCAGTTACTTCAACTGCAGTCTTCTGGTCATTTTCAGATCGAGGGAAATCTTTTGTTGTCATGGCCTTTTTGGTATGTGAAAACACTATGGAAGTCCAAGGCATTTCAAGCTGGAGTTCACATAATTTGATAGTCGGTGACCTTCACTGAAAGTCATGTTACAGGGTAAGTATTTAAGCTGTTGTTTTGTTTTTTATTGTTATCACTTTAGGGCTTCAAGCTGTTCTACACCCAGGTGCTGATTTTGGCTAGGCAGCAGAAAAGCTGAATGATGCTTGGGGTTTTTTTATTTATCTGTTCATTCATTCATTCATTTCATTGCAGTTGAATAGAACAGTAATGCAATATTTGTGATTAACTGAAGAATTCCACTTGTATTGTTCTGACAGCTTGCAAAACAATTTCATACAGCTCTTGAATAATATGGAAGAATACTGAATACTGTTGAAATCCAAGGGTGACATTGTCGATTCTGTGCAAAACTAAGGGGCCCAAGTATTTTTCATGTAGTAACATGCCGGTCAGGACTGTTATTTCATGCGTATGGAAGTGCACAGGGTCAACAAAAGTAGCATCTAATGCACTGATGTATAAACAGAATTAATTATTCCCACCAAGTATCCCAAATAATATAGACTTACATGCAATAAAGCAAAATATAATTTAGTAGACTTATTTATCTTGCACTAAGAAAGTTGTTACTTTTAGTAGTAGTGTTGTATTTCTTCTAAAAAAGAAAGAAACATGAAAATAAAGATTTAGTGGCCTTACTGTAAGCTTCCTTATTACTTTCAGGTAGAATGTATCACTGTAAAACTATGATTTTTGCTGAAAATTGAAAAAAAATACATAAGATAAAATTGGGGAATCTGAGCTCGAAGTCTTTTCAAAATCATTGATTTTCATTAAAGAATAATAAACAACATTGTTTTGCATGAAATTGCAAAATAATTTGTTTCTAATGCTGGCATCTTGAGAACTTCTGTGAGTGGTAAATACTCTTACACTCATCAAAGATATTGGAAGTGTTCAGAAGAGCAGAACTTTCGCACAACACTCATTTCCTCCACATTCACTGTCATAACAATGAAAATGAAACTACTTGAAAACATCACCACAATATAAGAAATACTTAAATGTTTACATAGAATGTTTCAATTCAGACTGAACTTGTTTTTAATATTATTCTATTTCAAGAACCAGAGCAAGTAATTTGAATTTTAATGCAAACAGAACCAACCTATGAGTGTATCTACACTCTCTTTGCCTTTAATTTTTATTTTAGATTTTCAGCTTTGAATGATTACTTTGTCTTACATGTCAAGTGGAAATTTGGATCTATTTTTTCTGTTTAAATGTTCCTTTAAGTGCCATTCCCTCCTGCTAAGATAATAAATCATTTGAGAAGGTGAAGAGCATAATTACAATGGTTCTGTGTCATCATATAAATATACAGCACTGCATATTTATATCAGTATTTAATAGCAAGATCACATAACAAGTATGTGCTCACTAGAAAACAAAGTAGAACAGAGAGGTATAGAATAGTTCATATACCAATCACATACAACTGAATTATGCTAGCTCTAGGCTTCTAGTATAGTAGAAGATCTGGTTAATAATCTTTCCTAGACATATAAAATCACAGAATTTCTCTCTCTGAGGATCAATAACTTCTTCAGGATTTCCAAGAGGCAGAAAAGCCAGGGAAAGATTGCCTTTTGAGCATGAAGGACAACAAAATAATTCTGTTGGGTAAAAGATAAAGACTGAACACAGTCAAATATTGAGCACTGATACCAAGGCATACTGTAATTTTCCTTCCTTATCTGTGAAGTGCCCTACTCACTGCACTATCACTTTTCATTCCCATCCGTGATCATTTATGCTCTTTGCTGATGAGCATCCAAAACATACCGCTTCCCTTTCACTCACATCATTCATTCTGTCTGGCCCCATTGTTTACTTTCCATGTTCACCTATAGTGTCATACTCTTGGTTGTCTCTGACAAGACTGTGGTTGTTTTTCTCTCCTGCCCACCAGATAGCAGCCAACACTCCTCCTGTGCCTCCTCCTCTCCCTGCCATGCTGCCACCAGCAGCCCTGCCTCTCCTTATTTCCCTATCCATCTCTCCTTCTCAGCACCTTGTTCCCTCCACCGCTTGACCTCTTCTCCCCGCAACTTGAGCTCATTTTTTTCTATATTCTCAATACCCCAATCTCTTACTCTGTTAGTCTTTCTTTTCTCATTTTTTCTCTTGCTCTAATTCTGCTTTTTTATTCCATAAGAGTTCATATTTTTTCTAGTTACTAGGCTAATTTCCTTTTAATTCAATATAATCTCTACTTCTAGTGAAATCATCTTTTCTTGTCACCTTTGCCCCTTCTTCCTGAAGATATTGTGTTCCAAATCCCACTGACTTTTTCCTAGTTGGATTTTCATTTCTCTGGTCTGTATTAACAGCCTCAAAACATGTGTTAAATTCCCTTCAGGCATTCTTATGTATCTTACACTCAGACCTTAACTGGGATCCAAATGCTTTGAGACTGCAGAAGTTTTGGCAAACAACTCTATTAGTTATCTCATTGGTTATGCTGGACTAGTAGATTGGAAGCACAGGTCTTTTTTTTCCCAGTGTGTAACTCAATACTTCTCTATACAGGTGCATTATATTAATTGAAGTTAATACATAATAATAATAAAATCAACTTTCTGCTGAAACAATATATGAAAACCTTTTGTGATTTTTTTTTCCCATGGAAAATTAATATTATGTGACTGTAGGGAGATATAATGTACCATTTTATCACTTTAAGACTTTCGATTAAATAAAGAGGAAGAAAAGATAATTATGTGAAAGGATGTATTTCTGATGGTGGTGAGGATAAAACTGTAAAGTAATGGGATAAAATGAAGTCAAAGTGGCCTATTAAGTTCATGTTTCATTGTGTTCTTTACAAGCAAACATTGCAAACTCACATTCAACAAACAAGTCTTGCTTTGCAATGAGTCAGGAGATTACTTAATTAACACAGCAATGAGTGATTGATATGAACTGCAGAAATCTCCACTTCCACCAGCTTCTTCATGAACATAGACTAAGGGTAGCATTTCCAAATACAATGTCCTTCCTGTATATGGAATTAGTGACCTAAAACTATGCATAGGCTTTTTAAAAAAATTAACTTATTTATGTGGACACTAATCTCCCTAGGTAAAAAGCATATGTATGTATGCATGTATGCATGCATGAATGTGAATATATATGTTCTATTATAAGTATTCCTATTCATATATATATATGTCCCATTTATAATTTCTATGCTGTTTCTGTAGCTCTTCAAAACAGATAAAGTCCCAGATATTTTTAAATTATTTTTCTTTTTTTTCTCTTCTCTTTTTTTTTTTCTTTTTTTTTTATGTGAAGAATGTTGTTTGTTTTGGAATTGTTGGATATTTTAAATTATAATTTATCACTGTCTTCAACAGTGGCTTGTGCATTAGGCAGTTACTACATTTTAAATTCTACCCACATGCTCTTGCATTTCTAAGTACATGAGTCTGATGATTCTGCCACTAGGAAATGTTTAGTTTCATTTAAAAAAAAAAAAAATCAATTAGCTGAGCCTTGTACTTAAGGGGAACATCTGTCAGATGCTTTGACTTGGAGGAACTGGATTGCAAAATGCATTCTAGCTTTTTATATGAAACCTTGACTGGACTTTTATTCTATCATCTCTCACTAATAATCAACTATATTTATACTTTATAATTTTAAATAGTGGAATTTATACTTTTATCATATCTGGCAGCATGTAGGACAGCCACTGCATCAATTTTGTTGGGAAATAATCCAATAAATTTTAAAAGTCTTCAGTTTTGGAGACCTCTTTAAGATCTCATGCAGTGCTTGAAGGCTTTTATTAGAGATTTATCCTTAGTGGCTCTTCTCTTTGAAAGACACTTAGAATACATACAAGCTATGATAAATCATCTCTTTTTCCCCCACACTACTCATTTGTAATGTTCCGATGTCTTAAGAACCAGCTGTGCTGTGGTCACACATCTTATGTGGTGTAAGCTTTTATTTACTGGTATTAAGTTTCCATCGTACTTTTCTGGATCTCTCTGTTTAAAATATTAACCTAAACAATCTGCACACATTACTTTTGTGATCAAATCTCCTTACACAGTCTTTCTTCCTCACAAACTCCATTTTAGTCAAAGGAACCAGTGGAGAACCTCTCTTCACCTGCAATTTTTATTGTACTGGCTAGATGTTGTACTTTCACTCATCTCTGCTTTTCAGAAAGAGTAGTTTCACAAACTTGACTGTGTAATAGCCAGCTTTCCTTTTCATTCACTTTAATTTACAATGATTATTACAAACAACAACCCATGTTATGTATCTCCCCCCTAACACTGAATTTTGAGAACAAAATGAGACTAACAAAAGCAAAAGAAACGCAAACTTTATGTGTTCCCACTCTCCTTAGTACCTCCCAAGTTCTTCTCCTCAGGGCTGCTCTCCATCCATTCTCTGCCCAGCCTGTATTTGTGCCTGGGATTGCCACGACCCATGTGCAGGACCTTGCACTTGGCTTTGTTGAACTTCATGAGGTTTGCATGGACCCACCTCTCCAGCCTGTCAAGGTCCCTCTGGATGGCATCCCTCCCCTCCAGCGTGTCAATGGCACCACACAGGTTGGTCTCATCAGTGAACTTGCTGAGGATGCACTCTATCCCACTGTCCCTGTTGCGGATAAAAATGTTAAACAGGGTCAGTCACAATACTGATCCCTGAGGAACGCCACTCATGACTGGTTTCCACTTGGACATCAAGCCGTTGATTGCAACTCCTTAAGTGCGGCCATCCAGCCAATTCCTTATCCACTGAGTGGTCCATCCGTCAAATCCACGTCTCTCCAGTTTAGAGAGAAGGTTGTCATGCAGGACAGCATCAAATGCTTTGCACAAGTCCAGGTAGATGATGTCAGTTGGTTGTCCCTTATCCACCAATGCTGTAGCTCCATCATAGAAGGCTACCAAATTAGTCAGGCACGATTTGCCTTTAGTGAAGCCGTGTTGGCTGTCATCAATCACCTCCTTATTTTCCACGTGCCTTAGCACAGTTTCCAGAAGGATCTGCTCCATGACTTTGCTAGGCACAGACGTGAGACCAGCTGGCCTGTAGGGTCTTCTGTGTTTCAGTTTTTAAAAATGGGGGTTATGTTTCTCCTTTTCCAGTCAGTGGGAACCTCACTGGACTGCCATGACTTCTCGAATATGATGGATAGTTGCTTGACAACTTCATCCACCAGTTCCCTCAGGACCCGCAGATGCATTTTGTCAGGTCCCATGGATTTGTGCACCTTGAGGTTCCTTACATGGTCTTGAATCTGATCTTCTGCTACAGTGGGTGGTTCTTCATTTTCCTAGTCCCTGCTTTTGCCTTCTGCAGCGTGGGCAGTGTGGCTAGAACTTGGGTGGTGTGGCTAATATATATATATCAGCTTTTATACAATATAAAATAGATAAAAATATGATATTATATTAATGTAATAAAATACATGGGAAGATCAGGAAAACCCAATCATGATCATAAGAGTCAGTTACAGACAGAATGTCACAGGTTGCTGAGTTGCATTATGAAGATACTATCACGCTGACTAGCATGAACTACTTCAGTTCAGAGATCATTCATTGTAAGGGATGTGGGCTTCATAAAGATTCCTCTGCCTCTTGCGTTCTTCCTGTGAAATGTGTATCGTTCAATGATAAAATGTTATTTCATTATCTCTGGTTGCTATCAACATGTTTAGTATTTCTCAGGACATACACAAACAAACCCAGAAACTCAGCTTCAGTTATTTCCATTTGTGGCAGTTTAGCCTGAGTCAGCACACAGTTTCTTGCTCACCCTCCCCCTCCCCAGTGGGATGGGGGAGAGAAATGGGAAGAAAGGAAAACTCATGGGTGGAGATGAAGACAATTTACTAGACTAGCAAAGGAAAACTACAATAATAACAAAATGTAAAGATACTAAAATATACAAAATGGACAATGCACAATTTCTCACCACCCGATGTCCCAAGGACTGATACAGCACGTCCCGAGCAATGATCATGGGAACGAAACCAAGCAGCAAGCAAAGGAGTGAAAGCGAGCCAGCTTTCGCTGGTAGAGAGATGAGAGATGGAGAAATGGAAAATGGATGACCCCTCCATGGGGGGAGCATGGAGCATGGAATACTCTCTTTTGGCCAGTTTGAGTCAATTATTCTGGCTGTATCCCTCCCAGCTTCCTGCATCTGCACATTAGCAAAACCCGGAAAGCTGGGCAGTGTCCTTGATCTCATTAACAACAACTCATGTCATCAGTGTGTTTATCAACAATCTTCACATAAAAAATCCAAAACACACCGGCTACTGAGGAAAATTAACTCCATCCCTGCCAAAACCAGGACACCATTCTACATTTACTTACTCAGAGAATATACAAATACAGCAGATATGCAAAAAATAATTAAATGGCAGAACCCTAGCTGGACTTCAGTCCCATGGGTTTAGTCTAGTGTCTGAAAATATTTTATTCCACTCCAAACAAGAACTACTGTGCTAATCCCCCTGGAATGCAGCATTGATTACTTACCTGGCAGGTATGAAGTGTTGCATGCTAGACGGATTATCTCCCCCTCCTTCTCTCCACCTCCTGCTTTGTTAAAGAAAAGCAGAAAAGGAGAGGGAGGAGATAATCCTCTTCAAATGGAGCATTTATTACCTTAGATGCGGACATGAAGTGCTGATTTCCAAGAGGAGTTAGCACAGGAGAGTCTACTTATACAAGTGTTAAACTCCATTGTAAACAAACTAAAGCTTCATACCAATCTGACCACTGCTTTCTTGAGAAAGTTCAAAATTTTTTGCTGTTCTTTACAATAGTTAGAACTCCCCGTATTCAAGCTACATACTTATTATTGGTTATTGGTATTGGGACTTTTGGATAACAGATAAAATCAGTTACAGTGGCTGTAAAGGAAAGTTGTGAGGTGGCTTTTTTTTGGGGGGGGAGGTGTTCATTTCCTTACATTTGTTTGTTTGGGTGTTTTTAAACTTTCAGATCTGTCTAACTGGTGGCAGAGATTTGGATTGAATGGATTTGCTCCTTTCAAGAACATTGTTTCTTCTTTCTGTTTCACTGACAACTTTGCCTTTGTGAGTAATTCCCCATGTTGTGTATGTGACATTTCTGAGCATATTCCCAACCCTTATCAAGTCCATTTGTTAAGAGCAGGATAAAAAACAGATTTAACCCTTTACAAAGTAAAAACTTAACAAAGAACAAAAAAAAAAGTATTTTGTTTATATTAAATAGAATTTTCTGGAGACGCCTTATGATTTAGGAGTTTTATAACACATTACATAATCACATAACAACTGCACTCCAGTGCACAGAGTGAATCTCACATTTTTGGTTCTCAGAGTATAGCCAAGTTACCAAATCGTACATTCAGACAGGCTTCATCAAATTCAGGGTGTGCACTAACCAATAAAATTTTGTGGCATTCATAACTTTATAGAAAATGACAGAATTTCCCAACTTGTTTTGTTTTCGATAGCATATCAGTAGTTTTGGCTTATTTCATCAAAAGCAGATTAAAAAAATAAAAGAATGAGCCAGGAAATAAATACTGAAACCTAAATCTGTCAACAGATGTGCTCTTCTAGAAGATCTTAACTCTCGCAGCTGTTTTCCATTCTCCTGCTTGAGGTGAGTTTAAATAATACATATGGCTACACTTTTCCAGCTGCAGCTTCTTTATCAGTTTATTACAGCCAACCCATATGTAGATTCTTGCTACAGAGCTGCTGGAGGAGCTTCTCCTGTGGTGAGTCACTCCTTCATTTCAGTCAAAATCAGCTGGGTCAGTGCTGGGCCACAGCAGTCTGAGTAATCCTAAATCAACCTCACTTGTATGCCTACTCTGAGTCCTACCATGCAGTTCTGCTCCGGTGACAACATCGGTTCTAGTCTGTGCTTATTTTGAACTCGTTTGGTCTCACAAAAACTAAAAATATAGGAAAATGGTATCACACAAGGGTGAGTACCAACAGAAAGGACAGGGAACACCTGGCCATAGGCCAAAAGACGAACTCCAGTGGCTCCAGTTTAGGTTGGTATTTGTATTTGCCCTAAGCCCATTTTGCTGAAATGGAGGAATCAGTAGAGTTTTAGTCAATTAGCAGTTCATCTGTTTCCTGCAGGAATAGAGCACTAAAGCACTGAGAGAAGGGGTTACTGGCTGTAGACAAAGTACCCTCTGGAACCAGGATAGAACTGCAGCAAGCCTGCCCTCTTTCTTGGAGCACACAGAGTAACAATTATGATAACACCAAAGGCTGTGGTTTGAAATTATAATATTTATGTCTAGACATAGGGAATACAGAGAAAAGTGATTGGTACAAATAAGTAAGAAAGTATTCTAATAAAAATTGTTCCTTGAAGCAAGGAGGTTGATAATTCTGCGGAAGAAACTTTGGGGAACATAACTCTGGCTGTTTTTCTGTAGCCTCATGCAATTTCATTGAGTCCTAAAATTTCCTACAAGATATTTGGTGTATCTGTATTGCCAGAAGAATTCTTCAAGGAAAAAGATACCATTCTTGCATGTTCTCATGCAAATTGAACTGCAGGAGCAGGTTTGCCAATTAGGAAAACAGTACAGAGTCTGATATACTTAACCCAGACTTCATTACAGCATGCTTTAAGGACAAAGTTCCAACTTATCTACTCCTATTTCTAACTGTCATTTAGATGTATAAAATGCAAACAGCACAGCGGGTGTTTCCAAAGTAAGAAGAAACAAAGAAAAAGAAAATTGCCACACAGATAATATTTCCTTGTGCTTACGCCAGCTGGCAATGTAGATGCTTGGTTAGACTGACAATGATTAAATCACTCTCTTGTGCAGAACCTCTGATATTTTGTACTTTCTATATCTCTCTTAACTGTGTGAAAACTTTTGTGTGTGACTTGCTTCTATTATTCTTTCTTTTGAGATAATTTCTCATTCATTTGCAGCACTACTAGGTTTTTAGGATTCATGTAGAGCTTCAGTAACTATGCTTGCCTTTATTTTCATCCATTGACGATGTGCTACAGAAGCAAACCAAGGATAAATAGAATGCCTAATATTGAAGTGTCTAAAACACCTACTTTTTTTCCCAGGAATACTGTTACTCTTTCTCAGTGCAGTCTTTTTTATTCAATTCTGAGAAAAAACCCCTCCAAGCTAATTTAGTGTTTGCACCTATTTGTTTTACATAATGCAGAATGTTGTTGAGGAAAATATTTATCCAAAGTGTGCCTCTCTGAAGAACAAGGACATTCAAGAAGCTAGCATAGTTAATGCAAAAAAAGGTGAGGATATATGCAGTCATATTCATAATGCGAATATACATCTAGATTTTCTGTATAGGGCATTAAAGTCTGTATTTTGCGGAGTCATAGGATCGCTTAAATAACAAGGTGATTCAGTGATGAGAAGATACTGTTTGAATTGTATCCTTCTTTTATTCAAAGGCCTGAATGTTGTACTTTTGAATACAGGGTAATGGAATAGCTAAGGCTCATTATGCTCTCAGTAGATATTTTGTGAATACAGATATTTCATTAGTGTATTATTTGCTATTTGTTCACTCCCTATTCTTTTGCTAATAAATTTGTCAGGCAGTAAAGGAACAGAAATACCATAAGATCAGTTGAACTGAACAGCCAATGTAAACAGTCTGTCATCTCTGTATAACACATCCAGAGTATTCAGAAAATGCTTATGAATTCTAAATATGTTCGCAGCCAATCTGCATGCCTCATAAATGTTTTTCAAATTAATGAGAAACCAACATTTGTCAAATTTCTCTTTGATGAATATTATTCAGTTTGTATTTGCTTTTTCTCCAGCCTGTATTTTTTTTTCTTGCCTGTCAAGAGAAAAGGAAATTGCAATAGGATCTGAAAAAAATAATTGAGGATGCAAGAAGGATCTTGTTATATAACTGTATTTAACAACAGCGTTGGTGGATTATTTTATACTGATTTGCAGGCGACACATGATGGCTCTGTGGACCAAAATAGCTTTTATTTGGTGTTTTAACAATTCAGTATACCAAGAATCTTTGAAAAGCAGAGTGACTTACACTGGTGCTACACAGACTTAGTGACTCCTGGGCATACAAGATTTTTTAAGAAATCCAGTATAGTTATCAGATTGCTGGTGTGTAGTTTGCACTGAGCTCAATTACTTCTAAATAACTTTTCTTTTGTGAGTTTTTTTGACACAAAAAAATTGCCTTAGATAGCAACAAGATAAGTCATCTCTTAGCCCTCCTAACGAAATCACCAACCCAACTTTAGCACCCTGGACACTATTACTCCTCTGTAAGAAACAGTTTCCAGTACTGTGGGATGCATCATAATTTGCAGAAGATTCTGGTAAAGGAAAAACTTAGGTATGATTGACTGTATGATGTAGTTGGTATATGCTATGGGAAATAGCATGAGAGAGAGAAGGCTCCAGGGAGACTTTATAGCGGCCTTCCAGTACCTAAAGGGGGCTTATAGGAAAGATGGGGAGAAACTTTTTAGCAGGGTCTGCTGCAATAGGACAAGGGGTAATGGTTTTAAAATAGAGAGAGGTATTCAGATTGTGCATTAGGAAGATGTTTTTTTACAATGAGGGTGGTGAAACACTGCAACAGGTTGCCCAGAGAGGTGGTAGATGCCCCATCCCTGGAAACATTCAAGGCCAGGTTGGATGGGGCTCGGTTGGATGGGGCTCTGAGCAACCTGATCTGGTTGGAGATGTCCCTGCTCCTTGCAGGGGTCTAGACTAGATGACCTTTAAAGGTCCCTTCCAACTCTAACTATTCTATGATTCTGTGATTCTATGATTCTAAATGAGTATGAAATGGGATGATGAGAATGTAAAGATCTGAAATTAAGAGTTCTTTTTTTTCCTCCCTTCTCTCTATTTTCCTGGCTTATTGGTACCTATTACCTGCTGAGAATGAAAAATATGTAGGAGAAAGATGGGAAAATAACCTTAATCTATTACCAGAGTGAAGATGGTTTCCTTCTGTTCAGTTTAAAAGACTAGCCTGTAATCGGTGTGTGTGGGTCTATTGCAAAGATTGGGCGATAGAATTTTTTCACCAAGAATATATTAGAAAGTAAATATTCTACAGTATTTTTCAGCAGATTTCCAGTGAAAAAGTGTTTTAGGAGATCAGTGTCTTTGGCTTGATTTCTCAGCACCTGACACATTTTTCATACAAAATACTCAATCAATAATCACCCAGCATGCATTTGGTGCTCATTCTATATAGTTGTTCTTTATTATTATTTCAGTACAGAAAAAGCTTCCTTTGCACAGCAGAGGGTTTTATTCTGTCTCTAAGTACATTTATGCATGCTGAAAGCTAGCTAAAGGAAAAACAAATTCTTAGTCATCCTGGTGCCACAGCAGCACCAGCAATGAAAATGAATGGGCTGCAACTGGATTGCTGCAGTGGAAAGCAGCTGAATACAACTAAACTGGACACTTTATGGAGGCTGGAGCTTTCATATATTCATCCATAAAAGTATCACAGTACAAAATGCACCTGGAGAGATGTAAAATAAAAAAAAAAAATGTACCTGTTCATGCCCTCAATGACCCATTGGGCAATATGGTTTCTTTACCTCTTTCAGTATATGAAAACACAGTAATTTTTAGTACAGCTGTACTAAGGTATCCATCATGTTCATGACAAGTATGACAGTTAGCAATTCAACAGCAGCAAAGCAATTTTTCCTGGAAAAATCAACATAATGGGATGGTGAGGGGGTAGAGGGAGTGGGATTTTTTGCAAAGATCTGATAAATAGACCCAGTCTAAATACACAAGAACAGTTTATATGATTTTATGTAGTTTAAAAACAGATGCAGGAACGGGGCTATAAGAACCATCAAACAGAGGAGATATTGGCTTTTTGGCATCTGGCTTTTCAATGTAGACCACAGTTAGAAGAATCCCAGCTGCTTTGTTTGTAAAAACTGAACACTCCATGTACATTTTTTGGCTTACGCATTCTTATGGTCTATGTCTGCACTGTCATCATCTTCTGAGATAAATCAAGGTCAATCAAATAAACTAAGGGTGAGGTACAGAAGGGGTAAGGACGGTTATCAGAGCTGAGTGTTTAACTATTGGCAGTGGAACTCAAATGTGATAACTAGAAAAGCAACAAATTGCTAAACTGAATTATGTTGTGATCTGAAACTGATAAAGGCAAGTGACTGAAGTTAACTCAGGATATCGCTTGGCAAGAATTGTCTGATTTCTATAGTACATATTAGCATACAAAATAGCAGCAGTTGTTTTTCAGCCCTAGAATTAGCGGCAGTTGCTTTTCAGCTCTGGAATGATAGACTTGTGTACCAGGAGAAATATATGCAAATGTGAAATATACCAAATGTCTCTTTTTAAGAAAATAGTTATGTAAGGAGAATGTCCTTCAAACATCTTCAGAACTGGGATTAATGAAACATCCCTTTATATCAAAGCCTATTTCCATAATGAGAAGAAAGTAATGTGTAATATAAAGAATGATCCAGAATCTTCCAAATAAAGAGCTGAAAAATAGAAATCAAAGCAAGAAATTCAACTGTATATACCTGTTGACATTTTGCAAGCCAATTCTTGGCCATAGAATGATATGTTGTGGCCTACTGCACTTGTTCCAGAAGACCCACTCTTATGTCCTTGTCAGAGGGGTAGTAGGAAGAGGAGACATTTTCCTGCAGCACCTGGAATGGACGGCTACTTACACATGTTAGACAGTGGTACCATCCTTGAGAATGGTTCAGACCTTTACAGCCATTATTTAATACTAGTAAGGTTCCCTAGTTTACACCAAACTGTACAAGCTTAGATAGGGAAAGAATGTTTCTAGGAAGACTAATTTCAATGGATTAAAAATTAAGAAAACATTGTAATTATCATACTTTCAGCATATACGGAAAACGGAATCTTTATAATGGTTCCAGCGCTTTTCCTTTTTTCTTAGTCAGTTCTAGCAAAGTAAGAAGTACTTGGATTAATATTCCTAGACCAAGATTTACATAAGGAGTTTCCTAGAGGAGTGGGAATAGAGATACCTGTTGTCTGGGTGATATTTTCCTTCTGCCTGGCATGTTTAGCTAATTTTAAGTGTAAATTATTTTGAGTGAAGTACTCTGTACATTGGCTAATATAAAGTGATTTACTGGCAGATGAATCTCTGGACATAGTGTTTTAATTTTGTAGCTGAAAACTGAACACCAGCTAGCCCATACACAGGAACAAATCCTTTGAAAAGCTGTATATTGTTATAATGCGCTGTTAGACTCCACATGTATAAATAATTGCACCAGTGACTTTGCCATTTTCTGACTAATTGCAGAGAGCTAAATCAACTCCTTCTTCAGCAAAGCCACGCTTAGAGAATGTTTACAAATAAAGAGCTCAGGTGGACCCAGCCATTTACTGCCCCTTCTCCAGCTACTGGTGTTAGTTTTTGATCTGCTGCTGGATAGGAAGCTTATGTAAAACTGTTCTTAGGAAGAGGTGGAAGAATGGACAGGACAGAGAGCACAGCAGAAACCTGAGCACCTTGCAGATGCCAATCCACAGTCATGCGAGTACACGCACATGCAAATCCACAGTTTCACACTGATCAGAGTAGGAGTGCACTGCATGCGTCATCATTCTGCGCAAGGAATGCTATAAGCTGTAAGACACAGAGTGGGGACTATCTGACCAGGTGAGTCACAAGCCTCTCACAGAGTCACAGTCTACAGACAGCAATGATTAACCACTATTCTGGATAGTGCTATTTATCGTGGCATCTGTCATATCTAAGGACAAGGGAGTAACATCAGCATCATCTGGAAATTCATTCAGTCTGCCAGGGGAGGTTGTATGTAGAGCTCCACCAGTCCAGACAGCAATTGCTCTCCAGTATGTTCAAAACTCCTTGTAACATAGCATTTACATGTAAAATTTCTTTAGAACTTCAAAGAAGTGATGGAAACAGTGCTTGGTTGACTCTTCTGTGTGTCTTCCACAAACTTATGAACACTGGTTTAATTGTGGTTTATTTAATCTCTTTACACAATGTCTAGCTAGGAAGATAAAGTAGTTCTTTATTACGCAGAAGTAGGGAATCTTCTATATCTGCCTTATGTTTAAGTTGATCACACATCTTCTAGAGGAACATAAGGCCTGAAGATTTAGGCTTTGGCCATGCTGTTTATCTAAACACCCATACCTGCCTGGGAGTAATCCATAATCAGTATGTGAGCATTCTTTTATCCTCAAAACTGAAGTGTGAACACAGCCTTCCTTATTCTTTAATGCTTTTGATCCCTCTTACGTTCTTTATAGTATCACTGATTTAAGTAGATAACAGTGTCCAATATAACATTAATACATTAATTAGCTTAGAGGAAATACTTCCCATCTGAAGCTCAGCTTTGCCGATGAGCAGCTTTTTCAACTTCTGGCTTTCTGGTTTCCTTGTTGGTCACGAGGCAACTCTTCTTTCTGTACCTCTGAATCAGTGATGTTCTAAAAGAAAAAAAAAAGAAAAAAAAAAGAAAAAAGTTAGTTATTTCTACTTGGAAAATATTAAAATTTTAAAGCATTTTGTGAAAACACTTGAATGTAGAACTGTGACCCTCTTTCAACCTCATATAGGATAATTGTAGAGAGGGAGTATTTATCTGGCTATGTGAACTGAATACTTTAGAGGTTTTCTTATCTATTATTTCCCTTCCTCTTTGGCAAAAAAACCCAAGTTTTGATGGAAATCAGAAGTAGCTCTGCAAAAGAAATCAAGTGCCAAATTACACGTCATTCATAAATGAGAAGAATACCAAACGCATAAATTTTACACACTTATGTATAGAAAGATAGCTGAAGATACTGTGCTGTATTTCAGAAAATGATCCATATCTCAGGTTCTACAATAACAGAGAAATTAAGGTTAGTAAGTTTTCTCATAACAATTTCTACAGTTCCAAATGGTTCTCCAAAATTCTTTGGATTAAGATGTAAAGAACTAGGTTTTTCTGAATTTCTGAAGGGAAAAAAACCAAACAGGTCCAAGACTCCCAGTTATCATCTCCCTTTAATGAAATAAAATTAAAAACAAACCAAAAGGAAAAACAAAACCCCAAGTTAAGATTAAAAGTGCATACAGAAAGATGTGATTGATGTAGTAGCAGCAAGCATAGGACTTCCAAGAAAAGAAAGAGTAAAAATTAAATTTCTCCATCAAAAAAACTGTAGCATAGGTAAAGTTAGGTGTTCCTCAGCTCAGAAGGTTCTGGGTTCTGGTCTCCTTAAGCTGGTCTCCAGTAAAAGGTCAGAGATAACCTTAAGTACTTGATATGAGTTACTATCCCTACTGGCCATAAGCTGAAGAAATGAAAATAGAATAAACTGATGAGCAAAAAGATTAATATTCTGTTATAATTACATCTTAGTTTTACTTTAAAAATATCTGATTAACTAAGACACAAAAGTAAAAGTTTATTTTAATGAGTTTGAATGGGATTTTCCATTAAAACTTTTAACAGCTATTAAGTGGCATCACTGAACATGACAAAGAAACAAAGAATATGCCTACCATACAAAGCTGCATTTAAGCAGTTGGCCAGGACTCTGAAATTCATCATTCCTGATCTTATAGAAAGTTTCTTTAGAATGCTACACTTAATCAAAATATGAGAGATTCCTTAAGCTAGTCCTAATGTATCTAAAGTAGACTAGATGACCCTCATACTAAAAGTCTTTATTTTTCCCTTCATCAATTAAGGAAGCCTTTGGTGCTTTACTGAGCCTGATATGTCTGTACCATAGATGTTAAAGCAGGTGAGATGAATGTCACCCTTACTGTATAATTGCATCCCATGTACAGTGTAGAACCCCAGAGAACAAGTGGTTTGATTTAATCCTATGTCAGAATCTTAAACAGCACTTCCCTGAAACATCTACATGTTCTTTCAAGGAGTCTCATTCAAATACAAGCCAGGCCTGACACTTGTCAGTTTATGAAATCTGGCAGATTTATTGCAGCTTTGAAGAGATTTCCCTTTTCCCTATATTCACATTTAGACTTGCTGGAGAAAAATTTCTATAGCTTAAAGGCTTGTACAAGGCAGTTTATGCCACCGTTTAGTGCTGTTCCACAGAGCTAGTGTATAAGTTTCCAGAAATTCCCCCAAAATATCCCTTATGATTTTAAAGAGTTGTGATTTTCTGTTGACCTGAGACTTCTCAAATTTTGTTTAAATGTTGTAGGGGATCCAGCCAATGTGAAATCTTCAGCTATATTATCAGTCAAAATTCAGACCAAGCTATTTCCTAAGCCAGGAATAAAAGCCAAAACTTATTTCAAAATAGGCCTTTGAAGATCCAGATGAAACTCTGTGCAGAAATGAGGCAACCTCAGGCAGCGAGGCAACAAGATACAAGCAGTATTTTTACAACATTACTGTCCTGCTTACAGAGACTATGAAAACTAATGTTCAGTAGCTGTTATTTTTCTATTTTAGTTGCAGTTTCTATCTCTTTCCTAACATAAAGAATATAAGTGAGGACGACTAATGGGGCAGCACAGAAGTGGCTTTGAACCAGATTAGTCTCCATCTCACTATGGCCTCTGATTTTTTTTTTGCAGAATAGACCAGAGTAGTACCAAGTAATTTCATTAGCCCCTGCCTCTCAATTTAATAAAATAAAGTTATCACAAGAGGTGGCAATATCACCCTGTTCAAAAATCTACATAGTGTTATTACCAGAGATATATCAGATGTATTATCAGAGCCCAAAACAAAATAATACCACTGCATAAAGGAAAGCTCCTAGATAATTTTGCAGCAGCTTTTTTGTGATTCTCCTGAAGGCAATATTACCACAAATTTCAACACTTGTTTGCACTGGTTCAGTTAAATGTTGAAATAAGAGAGAGGTCAAAGATTCCAAGAAAAATCTGATTCTTTTACTAATTTACTGTTAAATCACCATGTAGTCAGAAAAACTGACTTTGCATGAGTACATTATGTCCAAAAGAAAGCCCGTAGTCATGTGCCTCTTTGTATGGACTAGTAAATATTTCTATCTATTCTGTGGACCACTTTCTTCTTATCCCTGCTGTGCCCATTAAATGCTAACCAGCCCTTTGTGAACAGCCCATGTTAAACATAAAGGTGATTAGCAAAGCGTGATATGTGTACTATATACATATCACACGTACTGTATGCTTAAGTTAGTTGAAAATTAGAAAAATTAATGAGGTTTTCTGGAACCCACCACTGCACATATTTGAGATTTTTACTGAGTGGTAGATATTATACTGAGTCTACATTATTCTTGTGATTATCGGTATATTTTTATCTGTACACAGAGCTGATACACACACTTTAATTGTTCATTGTTCCACAGCTTGTTACCTAGTTGTTATTGAACGGTATAATGATTGCCGTGAATGTCTTCGATCACCTCTGTATTCTTGTTCATTGGCAAAAGAAACTAAATATGCATCTTTTGTTCATTCTTCACATTTGATACTGTGGCAGCTGCAGCCTCTGTTGAGTGGCTGTGTCAATTTTCAGACAGACATAATAAGAACCTGACTGGATAAATAAAGACATACGTTTCAGCTGGAGCTAGTCTCTGATCAGGGAATAGGCTATGAAAATACTTGAACATCTCCATCTTCTGAAGAAGAAATCAAATGCAGCCTTCAAAGCTGGTGGGATAAAAAAGCCAGGATCAGGAAAACAACAGAATTTATGAAAACTTAATGAGTATTTTTATTTCAAATGCTAATGAGTATGGGGAATAAAGTTTAGGCTGATAATAATATATCTAGCAGCCTTGGAGCAGTGCTTCATAAATACAAACATTTTCATCATTTCTGAAAATTTTCAGAAAATTGCGAAATAAATATTATCAAAACAGTTACATAGCCCACAACCAGGACACGTACATACACGCATGTCTATTTGCTTTTGACTTTAGTGGGTCTATACAGTGTTTCTCTTTAATATTGCAAAGTTATAAAGCTACTCCACATTGCTGTTCCCTCACAGTACTGCTGTAGTAAACAGAGAGAAGAGGACAATATTGATTAGACTGAGTATACAGAGAAGACTAAAAAGAGGAAATGTACCCATCAAATTTTCTGTAGTTCCTTGGGAAAGTAGATGGCCTCATAACCTTGAATGTACTGATTTTATTTCTAGCCATTATTCTGCACCTTTGCAGAACTAGACTTTGCAACAGATAGAGCCATCTCTTTAAAGATGCAACTTTCATGCTTAGACAAACTGCTGGCATATTGCAACTCAATAAAGCCTACAATCTTGATTGTCTACCTGATGTAACCATGGAAGCAAGTGAAGAAAAATCGCCAGGGCAAAACATTTCATGGAGAAGAGAGATGAGTTTGTGTTTTCCATTCTTCTATAAAACCCATTTTAAGGAACTGAGAAACAAAACAGAAAAAAACAAAAAAAAAACAAAAAAAACCCAACACTGAGCAAACTACTCACAGAATATTTTTAATCTATATTTCACGTAATCATACTCTAATCATCTGATGCTTCTCCCCCTAACGGGAGTAGGAATTTTCTTCATTCTAGTATTTCTATTGAAGTCTTACTTGAACTGGTTGTGCTGAAGTCAACTGCAAGTTAACTCAACTAGGAGCGACAAGAGGGTCATGAAATGTCTAGTCAGAATAGCAGGATCCAGGGAACACAAGTCTTTACTCTGATATCTAATTTGGCTGAGGTGTAATAACTAATCAATAACCTTCTGCAAGGATGAAAAAAATTGCTTTTGCAGTAAATGGTCTTCCTTTTAATTTAATCTCATCTTCTTAAATATTTTTCATCCAAGGTTTTCCAGTAGATATGAGAGGAGTGCCTATGCACTGTCACATACTTCAATTGGATTAAATTGAGTGTTTTGGTTAAATATGAGATAGATCTATATAATACTTTGCTTAGAGTTAGCATGCCATTGAACGAGTCATTGACCAAACACATAGGTATACAGTGCACTCTTAATTTAGGTAAATGAGAAATCTCTGAAGGAAATTAAGATTGAGAGGTGTGTTATATACAATGAAATATAAACATAAGTTTTGTTTCCTTGTGATTTTCTTTGGACATATAAACATAGTTGGGGAAAGTATATAACCAGGCATGTAACCTTAAGCTTATGAATGACCCCTTTCTTTCAATTGGGATTTCTCTTCTGCAATTCTGTAAATGTCATTTTCTCAACATACCTTCCAGCTTAACCATTAAAAAAATATACAGATTTGATAAAAGACTGGGATATTCCAAGGCACGGAAAAGAGAAAGTGTTTACTTTCTGTATTAATTTGGGCAATGCGTGTTCATTGAAAAAGGCAAAAGAGAACATTCAACACTTGTAGGAGAAATAGGCAAAGAGGTTTGTTAAGGCTGTACAAGTGCCAATAAGAAAAGAAAGTCTGGTGAAGATGCAATAGTAAGACTATTTTATCTATACATAGCAAACTCCTATAGAAGTCTAACATTTGAGGACCCAATTTAAAAGCCTTTAAATTGAATGATTGGGGGATAATATGATGAATTACTGATTTACAGGAACTAAAACATATTAGATTACCATATATGGCTTGACTTGTTTCCATAACCATGTACATAGCAGACCTTTTTGTTTGTGTACTCCGTAAAATCTTGTTAATGCACACAATGAGACCATGGATTAGCAAATTGGTCAATACTGAAAAAGAGAAATTATGAGAAACAAGTAGCAAACTATGTAGATTAGAGAACATAAAAAAATCCTTTTATATGCATGGAATGTCCTTGGAAATCTAGCATTTTTCAGGATTTTGAAATTGGATGGAAACTGTGAATATGTATAAACTCATTTTTACCTTTAGCAGTTTATAAGAAACTCATCAGTTCATTGCCAGCTTTTGATTAAAGAAGACTGTGTTAAAAAAAATATGTTCTAGCCAGTAATTATTGTGTAAACAAAGAAATAGCATCTCTTGATTGGTTACAGTAGTTATTTACTTACATTGCCATTATCTTACTTTAAAAAAAGTTATATTTGTAGGTAAACACAGGCATTTGCACAACACATGTAACTTCTGTTTCTATCAGATATCTATGTGAATGAAAGACATTTCAAATTCTTTTTAGGAAAAAATGCCTATATTTAAATACAGTTAAAAGGTTCCTCTGTGGTATCTCCAGAGTATAGGCAGAGAAAATGTAAAACTGTTTTCCTGTCACTCTGTTTTCTTCTTTACCAGGACTATTTTTCCCAGGGCCAAATTGCTGCATCACCTGTATCAGCTTGAACTTTACATAAGAGAGGCCAGCTTCCCCTGTTGTGGCCATCAAGGATTAAAGATGTTGGTGTGCTTAGGCTACAGGTAGACAGTGCCGTGGAGCACAGCCCTACTGCTGAGTTAAGGCACAAGATGTTCCTCCTCATCTGTACGCTTCCAACACTGCCCTCTGGCAGGTAAAAAAACTGAGAGCCCGCAAATCTCATGACACCTTTCAGCATACTACATTGTGTCCCTCTGGGAAGAAACCCAGGTAGACTCATCTACCATAGAAGAGTTAACTGAAGTTTGGCAGCCAGTACAGAAGGAGCTGGGCATGTTCAAGGACTCCTTTGCTTAGGCTTGCTTAGAGCCTGGCGTGAAGCATGGGGATGGATAAAAACAAAGCAGGTAATTTTCACCTTAGCTGTGTTTTAGATCATATTTCTTGTGTATAGACTAGCCTTAGACATCTCATCTTCATCCATTTTCTGCTAGTGCAGAAATTATTCAGAAACTGCAGTAGTGGCAATGGTAATGCAGTATCTCGAAGTAGCAAGTACATTCAGGCTGCTAGTTAAACTGGTATTAATGGCCCTCTATTTTGTGAAGTCATGCAAAGCAGCCAGCACATTCATGGTTCCGAACTTGCTAAAATTGAGACTAGGGTAAGATTTAAGAACTTTTTCCTCAGGCAGGTTCAACTGTGTGCTTAGATATACTGCATCTGGAACAACATATCCTTCCTCTGTTTAGAGACTTCATAGCCACTATTCAAGACCTGTAATTTATTGACAAAGTGTAGTGATCCATAAATTGAATTTTACAAAGATTAAATGTTTGTCCTCAGATACAGCAAAGAAAGTACTTACAAACTTCTATCCTGTAACCAGTTCTCTGGATTTTCCTATGAATGTTTTTTACAGATATGATATTGAGCCTGTAGTGATACAATTTTTTCAATAAATGCATAATATCTTAGACAGTGCAAACTTGTTTTTTCCTTCTCTACCTATCGTGTAAAGGGAATTCTTGTTTAGAAACCTGTAACTCAGTATGTTCAATTAAAATAACACAGAAGAATTATTTTGTTGGGTTGATACATTGACACACTGTACTTCTTAGTTATTTAAAGCTTGGTAACAAGGTAAAAGATTTAATAACACAAAGACAAGCATTGACAAGTAAAACAAATGCTTTCCACACTGCCAGCATTTCAGAACTCTGAAATGCCCACAGGATCTCCTTTGTCCCACATTTATTCAAGGACTAGAATATTTCTATATCACGCTGTAAATACATGGTAAATGAGACACACTGAAGGTCAGAAAGAACTTAGTTCCAGGTCTAAGCCTTACTAATGCAACCATGTAGATCGAACTGATATTTTTTTCAAGAAACAATGTTGTCAAGTCCGTCAGCATTTCACAAGAATAAAAATGACAATAGACTTTTTCTGTAATATGTTCCACGTATTAGGTGGAGGTTATGACAGCCTTTTTCTTTTTCTTTTTTTTTTTTTTGACATTATCTTGTTATATCCAAAGCTTTCTGTTTCTAGACAAAGCTCCCATAATGCCACAAATATCTTTCAGGGAGCATGACATCAGGTTTTACTTGATCTCCATTTTCTTGTCTGATATTTTGTGTCATTGGCAAGGCTGTTGCCACCCAGTTTATTTCCGCTATTAAGGTGCTCAGGCCTAAACCTTGTCAGCTGAGTTCTTATCCGATTACCAAGGCCTGAAGGTTTTTTTTTGAATGTTAGTAATTTATCTCACTGGAGGCAGAGCTTCTAACCTGCGAATCTTCATATAAATTTAAGTCTTGCTGAGTTAAGTAAGTTATCTCCAGCCATGCTGACTGTCAAACTGAGAAAGTATTTAGTAAGTTTGAGAGAAAACAGACCCATTTCTTCAGGATGTTAACCTATTTCCCATAACTCTTCCCACTAATTGATCTTGTCATATAAGTATTATGGTATTATATTTTCTATAGTGTAATTGCATGAAGGAACTAGGAGATTTTCTTTTTTCATTATTTTGAAGAGGACACTCCTCATTTCCACTGATTCTTTTGGCCAGTTCAGAAACATAATTCTACCATGCATTGTATTCCTTTTTTCACTACTTGTGACTTCAAGTTCTGCCTGTTTGTCTTTCATCTGTCGTAATAAGTTGTTGTTTCGTTTAATACATAAATTTTTATTAATGTCTGTAAATTGCAAATATGAAATGAAAGTTGTAAAATATGTAGTTAAAAAGTCATTCTAGGAGTACTACATCTATTAGTGCAGCTATCGGAAAACTCACTTAAAATATTTGAGTGGGAATATTTAACAGACAAACATTTAATCCTGTATAGAAGTAGCAGAGTAAAAATTAAAAAACATGCAGTGAAATTCATAAATACTTGATTTAAATACATCTTTACTCTTCTCTTTCCTTGTTATAAAAAAAAAAAAAGTAACATTTATACTATATTGTATTTAGATCACTTTCAGTATGTCAACTCTTTCATGCATGAATTTTATCTATTTCAAGGTTGTTCTGCACCAGAATGAGGAGTGAGAAGGAGAGAGAGAGAGAGAGAGAGATAGTGCAGGTTCTTTCTGCATCTGAATAAGAAAAGCCTAACAAAAGACTTATTGAAATATTGTTGTAATAAGGTAGAATAAAAAGAGTAATAAGATAACAAGTAAACCTTACATCCCTTCAGCTGCCAGGAATCCTACTTTCACACAGCATCGGATGGACCCCGAATGGACCTTCCCGCGGAAAACCTGCCTACAGAGGAAAGTTCCTTCTTTTTGGTTATTTGAGCTATTACATTATTTTCTTACAAGAAAATAACTCTATTAATAATTTCTACTGTCAAACAAAAATGATGTTCACCTGAGAACTTCCTGCTGCACTGTTACTACAGCTTTCCTTTCCGAAGATACTATAATTGCAGACTCTGTAAATAACAGATGTTTCTCAAGCCCTGTGTACAACATTCAATAAAGCACATGTGGCCTGTTCAAGGTCACTAACTCCTTGAATACAAGGTCTTCTGCAAAGTTCCCAATATCCTGGTGCAGTCTGATCTTTGTCCACTGTATTGTCCACTACAGAGGAGGTTTGTGACACCAGAAGAGAAACAAATGCAGTCCAGAGGCAGCTGTAACCCTGTAACTACATTTATACCTGTAAACAAAGGAATGCCAGTGTCCATCCTTTTTTCCTGAAGCCAACTGTATAGTCTTGTTAAGTCTATCCTATTGAACTCCCTTATTCCCTGGAAAAAGCTGGTCTACTGGGGAATAGTCACTTATTCATGCTAAGCCCTGATGATGCTTCAACATTTTTTGGGAAAATACATCTTGGTCTAGGCCAAAACCAGGACATAGTACTTAATCCACAATATAAAAAGATTGTCAGTTGAGCTGTAGGTCCTGGGCATGGGCCCTAGCCCTTTTTAACTTACTTGTATAGATGTAGCTCCTGTCTTTAATAATGAAATCCTCTGCAAAATACACTTTACCACACTTGAAGCTCATTTATTCTGTGGCTGATTTTAATTTTAGAATAATTTCTTTAATTTCTGGCTTGTTATAATGTTACTGAAAAGCTGCTGAATAGCTAGAATTAATCACATACATGCATGATATGTTTGATGCCCTAAAATCCAGGGTCGTGCCTCAGTTTTCTAGCTTGATTAACATATGCTAAGAAGGCAGAAAATGATTTATAAATAATAGGGAAACCATGAAGAATAACATTCACTCTGAAAATAGTTGTAGCAAACCTGTAGTGAAAAAGGAGTGAGAAAAGGCTAAGTAATTTAAAAATCTGAACATATTTAAACATGGATAATATTTTAGCAAAGGTACAAGAAGTTAAAATCTTGCCAATGCAGATAATTGATTGCTTGCTTCTTATCAGTAATCTGCAAATGCTTTCTCTAGAAAACTTGTATTCTCTTGAACCTTTTTTTGTTTTGTTTTGAAGTCACCAACCAAATTATATTCAGACTTCATACATAAAGAGTTATCAATATCAGAAACAGACCCGGAACAAAAGGTCATTAAGGTCTAGCACACAGCTTTCAGCAAGATTGCTTTTACTCTTTGTGTGTTTTAATATTTATCTTCAGATATCAACAAGACTTTTTGTTCAACTGCAAACACACCACTAAAATTGAAACCACCAATATGCTTCATTTCTCATGTTGCACAAACTACTAATAATGTAGAAAGCCACAGTAAGCCATTATTATAGTTGATCTTGTTTTCTTTATTGATATGTGATAATTCCTTGAGTACTGAAAAGTTATTTGGGAACAAATTCCTTAAGATAAATTGTGTATGAGCTCTGTATTCTCCATACACAGGCTCAGATCCAAGGACCACAAAGAAATGCACCTCTGTCCTGGTTTTGTCTAGGATGGAGTTAATATTCTTCCCAGTAGCTGCTGTGCATTGGATTTAGTATGGGATTTTGTATGTGAAGATACTGACAATACATTGATGTTATTAGTTGTTGATCAAGGACTTTTTCCAGCTTCCCAGGTTTTGCTAACATGTAGGTGCAAGAAGATGGGAGGGGTATAGCCAGTACAGTTCACCCAAACTGACCAGAGGAAGTATTCCATGCCATAGACTTAATGCCCAGTATGTAAGTCGGGATTGGCTGGTGGGCAACTCTCTCTGGAAATCGCTGTCCCGAGATCCCTGCTCGGGATCATTCCAAGATTGCTCTCAGTTCCCTTCCATTATCACTGCTTGTGATGGGCTGTATCAGTCATCAGGCCATCAAGCAGTGAGAAATGGTGCATAATTTGTTTTGTATATTCTATCATTATTTATATTTATGTTTATAATCTCTTATAAATTGCTGTTCCTTCTAAGAAATTTTCACCTAAAGAAAATTGCAAAGGTCAACTAGAAATATTTCAAGTACTTCCATTAGCAACTCTGTGTTTCTGTTTAACAGACATTTTCATTGTGAGCAAGAACTTATATATAGTAGAAATAGAGTTGGCATATTTTAACAGTTGTATTTATTTCAATATGACAACATTATGCAACGTACCAATCTAAATCTCTCTCTTATGTGTATGTTAGAATTCAGACAATTTCACACCTGCACTTTAATTAAAAATAATATCTGATTTTTACATCGTAAGCATTTCAAAATGGCAATGTGACCTTTCCTGCAATGCAGTTTCAGTAAAACAATCACTTTTTAAAACACCTTGTTATCAAATCCTTAGAGAAAGAAACTCCATCTAAATGATAGTAAAAGGATACTATATTTTCTTTGCCAAGACATTTGGAAGCTAGGAATAATGTTAATTTCATTGTAGATGAAGAAAATATTCAATTAAAGCACTACTAAGTAAATGAGATAAAAAACAAATAATAGCTATTAGACATTTTTCAAGGTTATAAATTACAGAGGATTTCTGTCAAAACTAGTATTAGACTAGAAGTATACTTCCCACCATGCTAAGGTTTTAAATGTGTTTTAAACCAAACAACATTAATAATTTCTTGAAGAGATCGAAGGAAATAGAGAAATAGTCTTTTATAATGGAAGTGAAAAAATATTGTTCATAGACATCTTAATGCTAAATTCAGATTACTTGAAAAACTTATTCAGTGCATTGAAACACTTATTGGTGTATGCAAATTTAAGGAAAAAAATATCAATCCTTTTCAAACTTTAGCTTTTGTAGAATCACATAATAATGTATTGTCCTTATCTAGAAACCCTTTACCTCAGTGCTCAGCGTGAATCTTTGTCAATTATTTCACCCTCTGAATGTTAATCTTAGATGAACAACACATCTTTATCATTTTGCATTTTTCCTCAATCTTCTATTTTTCTTCAGCTTTAGATATAAAAGATATAAAGATATAAAATAATGACTTGAATAGATTATTTTGATGAGTATTTTTAAATGAATATGTATTATTCAATTTCTGTTGCAGTTAGTATATTAAAACAACACAGCACATTAAGAGACATTGTTTTCTTGCTATAGGTTTGCAAGGTGAAAAGCAGAGCTGCTATGCAAGAAGGGAAAAAAGGGAAAATATAACAATTTCTCAACATTCAATTATTACCTAAGGACTTTAACATGGAGGAAATAAGCCAGTAATGTTTATTCCTATGTTCTGGAAAAAAATAAATTTGAATATTTAGAATACTTATTGATTAGCATTATAGGATGAGCTATGAAATTTGCATGCATTTATCTGAGAAACCAATGAGAAGTCCTTTTCATCTTAAGGACTAAAAAATAAGGCCAACATTACATATAATATTTCTTACAGTTTTAGCTTCGTAGCTCTAAAAATGATTTATATAATAAAGTTGTGGTCATTATTTATACTGATATTTATTGTGTTATTAATCTTTTTTTTTTTTGTTAAAAGTCTGTGTGTTTAGTTAGTGATAAAAATGCCCTCAATCTTTGGAGACCAAATATCTATTCAAATTTTGCTGAACTCACATTAACATTACTATTCTTCTATGGCAAGTATGATTTTTCAGTATGTTCCTGTGCCAGGAAAAGCTGTCTTTCAATTCCCTATTTAGGGATTTGGATTTACTATTAATATAGCTAAAACCAGAGTTTGACACCATGCATCTGTGACTATGACTGAACACAAGAAATTCACACAATGAGATCGCTCCTTACCCTTTGCTCTCTGCCTGCTGACAAGCAGACTCGTAAGGGTTATTCTTTGGGACACCATTCATCTCCACAAGGTTTCTTAATAATGTTCTTCCTGAACATTCACCCTTCCATTCTTGCACTGTTACCTTGGCTGATTCATTAAGATCTGAAGGAAACTAGTGATACACTGGGTCAAATAAGGGAGAAAAGCGAAATTTTTCTGTTATGGCCCAACAATAGCCACTGCTGGGCCTGGGACCAGAGCACAATGTCATCTACTGATTTCCTTCTAAAGTCTGTGTAAGCTTAAAGGATATCACAAATTGTTTTTACAGTGCTCTCCATTTTAGATTCTGGGAAATATCTCACTGCATGGCAAAAGCTGTCATAGAAAGCCTTTAAGTTATACTGATCAGAAACTTTACTCGTTTCAGGCTTGAGAGAAGATAGATCAGCATTTGTTATAAACCTCCCCTGCAGAAATTAATATATTAGGCAGAACTGGGTTTAGCCCTAGAAATCTCATTTCCTTCCTTGTTGTTTCTGTCAAGATTTCCCTCTTCTCTGGGTGGGAAGGGGATGTAAGAAATACACTGTATTTTCACAGTGAATCTAAATCAGCAGCAATGCTCCCATCATGATCCTTACCTCAGCGAGCTGGATTGTGCTCTCAGATGGCTGTCTGCCTCTTGCCAAGCAGATAAAGATCTTTCAAACTTATTTCAGACTCTGTTCTTTTTGATAAGGTGCTGTAAGATTAAATTTCCTGAAAATTCACTACCTTGCTGTGGCAACCTCACATGGAGCATACAAAACTGCAGGAGTGCAATGCTCTTTTTGGAGTATTTAAAAAAAAAAAAACTTTTTTTTTTTTTAATTTGGAGACCAGTACAAACAAGATATTTGAAGACATAGCGTATGCAGCCCTGTCACATTTCCTTAGATATGCAGTAAGAAAGAAGCCTCACGTATGGAGCAGGGAGAGATGTGAACTCTGCTGCTGCAACAGACAATAGGTTAACTCTGACAAAAATATGCACAAACTGCCCCTCTTCGGTCCTTTTGCCTCTGACACAAAGACGAATACCACAGCACAGCTTCTAGATGCTACTGGGGAAAATACGATACCTTCTGGAATGTATTGCTTTTGGAATAAGATGCGAGGGACTCAGGATTTCTTAACTTCTTTTACTTGTTCTCCATTGTCATCTATATACATTTTTTGTATAAATAATTAAATTAGTGCAGTGTAACCTTTTGTATTCTGAGAAATAATAGCTACAGTCTAAGTAGGTGACTGCCAGAGATTTGCATTATAGCGTTCTTCAAAAAAGAAGAGACAATAATTACACTGAAGAAGCCCTGGGTAGCTAATGAAGGAACTGACTTGATAATTACTGTGTCTATGTTAGAAGAGGATTGTCCTTTCTCTACAGCTTTTAGGTATAATGATATTGTGACATGCTTATGATATGTCATTTCAATGACGAATGTTTTCCTGCTGTAAAAGGTACACTGGAGACAGTTATTTTTAAGTGCCACCAATTACACATCTTGAGGGATATGAGGGAGGGACTGAAGGCTGTTTGTTCATGTTTCTGAACTGAATGGTAAACAGCTACCCTGGTTGTACAATTTGTTTAGTGTGGGGGATACTGTCTCTTTGGGAACTCCGTGAGGCTTGCTGGGGTTCTCCTCCAGAACACTTTTTCCAGGGCTATGGTATAATGAAGTGGATGCAATTCTCACACTTTAAGGCATCATCACATGGTCAGAATGGCAATGGAGTAGTATGAAATGTCCATTTAGCCCAAGTTTATTTCAGATTAATCTGACATCTATCTTTTAAGGCAGTTGTCCAAATCAGCAAAACAAAAGCATTTAACCTGGAGTGTCTGAATGAAAGTACACACTTGAGTTCTCTGTATAGTGAAGAAGGAGATCACGTACATGTCTTAAGAAATGAGGGAAAGGAGGATGTCTGAGCCAAACTCTCAAATTGACATTGTCTGAAATCTTGCCTTTCCCATCCATGTAGTCACTTCAGTTCTTAACTAAAACCTATGTGAAACTACTTCACAGCCTACAGTTTCTTCTTGGACTTTGATACCAAAGTAACTCCTTTGGATGAGGACATCAGTGAAGGGTAGTAACCACCTTTTGCACAATAACCTGGTGTTTGTAGACCTAGCCCAGGAGGTCAGACCCGGTCAAGAGATCATTTATGCCATCTACCTTCATATCACTGTAAGGCAGTCAGTAACAGTAGCCTCTGGAGCCTTTAACTCGTTCTGTTCCAACTATCCGACTATACTGGTTTTTGGATTTTGGTTTGGCTTGAGGGTGTTTTTTGTTTGTTTTTTTTATTATTATTTTTTTCCTCTGGACATCTGAAGGCAGCATTCCTTAGAATTTGAAGCAGCGAGGCTAAAGGCACTAAATATGGTGAAAAATTTAGATAATATCATTACAGAAGTATGAAACCTGGAAGGGAGTGGGTTTCTGAACTGCTTTGTTAAGAACTGGTACCTGTACCTCACCTGTTAAGAAGTTTATGCTTCAGAGTCCTTGTCACAGTATTTCTTAAATGTCAGCTAGCTTTTCTTCACGTACTCTGAATAACTCTTATTCCAAACTGTTGAAACACTTAGTTTCTACTGAAGGTTAGTTCTGCCCCATTGGCATTGTAGTTATGTTTGCATAAAGAAAACCGTGATTGCATAAAATATGAATTTCAGTGTATAACATATTGCTTATGTCACTCCAGAAAATATATACTGTCTTTCTAGTAAATAGAGAAAATTTTATTCTTTGTAAGTAAATGATTTGTTTCCATCTCCAGTAAAATATTGAGTCTGTTAACATGTTTAAATCCTATTCAGTGAGTGACTTTTTTGTAGTCAAGTGGATACTAGTCCTAGCTGAGTCCCCACTGCAGCTAGGACTGTTTTGAAGGCAGCTGTATGTAACAGACATTGAAGTTGTGGCAAATAGCACGGAAATTCTGAATTGAGTTGAATGCACAGAATCATTTCTCAGGTTGGAAAGTAGCAGAAAGCTCCTAAGGGGGTATTTTTCCATGAAAGAAATCAAGAGAAGGGCAGGTAAGTTATGATTCTGTTTATGGAAAGACAAGTTAAAGAATGGCTCTTGACGGAAGGTCTGGAATTTAGGCTGCTGGTTATGTTGGTCATCCTGGGAATTAGCTGATTTTGCTACCACAATGAAATGGATTACATTCAATTCAAGTGAGAGTAGGTGTAGCTATAAGATGCATAATTATTATTATTTTTAATCTCTTTCCCTTTCCTAAACTTCTCTTTTAAGCGTAAAAGATACTTCTACTTTTATCCTGGAGCTTTTCTAGGAACTGAAAATCATTTCGGATAGTCTGTGTTTCCTTAAGGATACAATTTCTCTGGCAATTATGAATTCTGTAAGGGAGTATGTCTACCTCTGAGCTAAACACTGAACAGAAAGTGGGGTTCCTCAGTGGGGACAGCTGCCCATGGAGCTAGAGAGGCCTTTCTGGGGCTAGTAACATGACTAGAAAGGGAATGCTTCCATTAGCAGATAGCTGTTTGGTTCAGACCCAGTGAGAAAGTCTAAGACCCGAAAGATTTCCTTAGAGATAAGGTATTCCTTTTATTAACTTGGCCCTTACTTCACAAATACAGTTTAAAAACTGTAAATCAGGATTCTTGACATAAATTGTCTTGTATTAATCTGATTTTGTATTTGCATTGCTCCTTTTGAACTGTGTCTGATTTGCATATTTTGTTTTCACTAACAAAAAATCTCTTCTACTTGGAATAAAATGATTTACATTACTTGATTTCACCCGATTTTATTTATTTTTTTTTCTAGCATAATAAAATAATCTAAAATAAAGTTTTCATTTATTTCACTTTGTTTGTCTAGAATAAAGGGTGACAGTTAATGCTTAACACTATCTGCTTATTAAAGCCTGTACAATTGTAATGGATTTCTATGGCACTGTGCCAGTTTACATGGGCTGAGGATCTTACCCGTTTTTTCCATGTTCTTACTGACAGTAATTAAACTGTGAGCCAAAATAGTGATCCTAGCACAACTAGGAAAGCTTCTGGACAGTGATTCCAGAAATACATCAATCTCCATGCGATCATAAAAAAATCACTTATGTGTGTGTACTTGTTTGGGCTGAGATACAGTTAATTTTCTTCATAGCAGCTTATATGGTGCTATATTTTTTATTTTTGATAAAAACAGTGTGGATAACACACGGATGTTTTAGCTATTGCTGAGCAGAGCTTGCACAGCATCAAGGCCTTTTCTGCTCCTCACATAATCCACCAGCGAGTAGGCTGGGAGTGCACAAGAAGCTGGGAAGGAGCACAGCTGGGACAGCTGACCCCAACTGACCAAAGGGATATCCCATACGATATGATGTCATGCTCAGCAACATAAAGCAGGGAGAAGAAGAAGGAAGGGGAGGATGTTCAGAGTGATGGCGTTTGTCTTCCCAAGTAACCATTAGACATGATGGAGCCCTGCTCTCCTGGAGGTAGCCGAATATCTGCCTGCTGATGAGAAGTAGTAAATGAATTCCTTGTTTAGCTTTGCTTGTGCATGTGGCTTTTGCTTTACCTATTAAACTGTCTTTATCTTGACCCCTGAGTTTCCTCAATTTTACCCTTCCAATTCTCTCCCTGATCTCACTGGGGAGGAGTGAGTGAGTGTCTGTGTGGTGCTTAGCTGCTGACTGGGGTTAAACCACGACAATATGTTGACATTGTCTTGAATGTATCATGTTCTCACTTATCTTTTGTTTATATAGATTTTGCAGAAGTCTAGAAGTTTACCCAACACAGCAGGAAAAATGTATAAAAGGTTTTACAAACAATATGAGAGGAAGCAAGGTATTTCCAAAAAGCAAAATACAGGTTTGTGTAGAGATAGCTTTGAATTAAGTAACACAGCTAACTGAATGAAGTAGCAAAAACACTTTGCCATGTTCTGCCATGGCTTATTTATCCTACTTGTTTACAAGTTCAATAAGTAATATAGCTCTCCAATTTTAGAGCAAGTATGTTCAAAGGTAGTTTGAGTCTAGCAATGCAGTCTTGCATCATATCAGTCCCCAAAGGCTTGCAAATGCACTTGTCCATGACAGTTATTGGTGAATGAAGCAAGTAATGTAACATGAGGGAAATTAAAATACATATTCTCAAGCCTCAATGGACTTCTGTCACTGGGAAAGTTAGTGCTTACAAATGTTAGAGTGCTGTGATTTTTCTAAATGGTGGTACTGCTGTAAATTAGGAATAAAGTACTGTAACAAGATGATGTGCTTTTGGTGACTTTCTTTTCCATAATCAGGGGATGAGGTAGTAGTGCCATTTAAGGCTGGGGAGAGGACATTTACTACTGGACTCATAAATATAGTTACAGTGATATCTTTTAAAAGTTTCTCAGTTATAATCCCTGATGGAATGATGTTACATTGCATAACAATGTATATGCTACGTCAGCTCAACTTCTGCACTCTCTCCCTTATTCTCCTTTGAAATGCTACCACACAGCCCTTTACTGTAATTACTTTTCATGTTGTCAGCAAGATGAGCAGATCAGAGTCAACGTTTTCCCTTCCTACTCATATTGGACATTGGTGTTGCTTTTTGGGCTCAGGTGGAAAACATACTGCACCAAATGTAGAGCTGCCATGAGAAAATTGCTTTCCTTTTGACTTTATTGGCATTTTTCTACCCTCACAATTTGGGAACAAAAATAATTGTGATTCTGAGCTATATTTCTCTCCTTCTTTGATGGTATCCTTCACTCAAGGCTTTGGTTAAATGACAATATATAGCTCACGGTACGTTGACATATTAGTTTGGTTTCCCTTAATTTTATTTTTAATCAAACAGCATGTATTTCTGTCCTCTTCTGACCTACTTTCTATCAGTTACTGCAACTGTATCAAAGAAGTCACCCTTTCCTTTTTCTATATTGTCCTGGTAAAAATGGTTTTATTCTGTATTGTGAATGTGGACAGAATACAACTGATCCTGTTTCCTTGCTCTTGGAGAAATATTGATTTCATTTTGGTCTTCATGTCATTTACTGGCTGGTAATATTGAAACAAAACACCTAACTAAAGAATCCTCAACAGGCTGACTTCAAAAGAATGTCCAAAAGAATAGAGATGAAAGACTGATACTGAACATAGATGTATTAAAAGCAAAACTATACTTTCTTCTACCTCTGAGAAATGAACTAAAAGAAGCAAACAAAGCCCTCAACCAAATCCCATTTCTTATTGTGTGAACAAATGGTCTATTAGCAATACTATTTTGAAAAATCATCAGCAGAATTTCTTAAAGGCTTTTTTTTTTTTTCAATAAGCAGAGATGACAACTGGAAAGATGACAATTAGCATCAGAAGGATTGCACACCTGTAACCTAGTCATGCCCTTTCCTGACCTGACATAATCTAAAACTGTGAAAACTTTTCCTCTCTCCGTATATTGTTGCACTAAGGCTCACAGAACACGAACAGCAACTGTGTAACTTGTAAATCAGATAGCTAGACAAGATGAAAGGGATTTTTGCAATATAAAAGGTTAACATAATCTGCAGGTCCAATATTTATTTCCCAGCTCAATAAAATTCAACTTAGAATTCTACTTCTGTTCTCAGTGTTAAGCATAAGAATTAAAAATAGTGTTCACCTTGAACTTCCACATTAAAATTTCATGTCATAAAATAGATGCAAACAGAATGTGTAGATTTTCAGATATATTTGGTTACAAGTCTTTCCTTCTCAGGTCCTTTTCCAGAACTTTGTAATAATTTGTTTTTTTTTCTTCTGCCCTGCCTGGCTTTGTGAATAGATAAGTGAATAAGTAACTTGAAAGAACAGACAAATAGGCACACTAGCTGTGAAAATATATTAGAAATTTGCAAAGAAAGTTAGAAAAAAAAGAAAACATGTAGTGTTGAATGAGCTACTGGCAAATATGGGATATAGAGATTAGTACATAAAACTTAAGTTTGGCAAAAAATTTCAGATACTACACACAAATTTCAGCATTCTTTTAGTGCTATAACACTGACATTTCACTTCTAAATATTATTGTAGTAATATTGCAGTCTGTTATGAACTCCTCACTTGTCTTTACATCTTCTAACTTGATGAATGCTAGAAAACAGGAAAGGCTGAGTTTTGGCTTCCTTATTCTTTATTTTAATCAGAGAAGCTGTTGGTAGAATAAGCTCCTAGTAAATTTGAACAAAAGACCTTACCTGTAACATCAATATTGTATTGATCTCTAGCACGCATATGAGAAACAAGACTGTTACTATTATTATTTTTCTCTATTTTTCTTTATTATTTGATAGCAAAATGTTATGTTTTTGAAGATGGAATGGAGCTTTAAAGGTCATATGTAGACCTACATTTTATCAAAGTACAGAAATACTTGAAAAGTATTTTAATTCTGTGCTCTTTCTTAAAATAATCCAGTATAATTTGTGTCTAAAAAATATTTTTCTCTATTTTTTTTAATCTTTGCATATGTTAAAATGACACTAACCATATAAAGTTTCAGTAGATATTGAAAGGTGTTTAACTAGTACAAATGAAAAGGAGGCAACAGAGTAAACAAAAAAACCCAACATAAAAATGCAACATTTCCCTGAGATTTTGTATATGCGATAACCAATATTTTAATTGCCATTATTAGACATCTATGACTATCGTTCTCATTTAAAGCCTAGACAAAACAGGAGGAATCAATAAAGCTGTTATGTATGATTGTACTGTGCTAAGATTTTGTACTCTGTGTGGTTTTCCCTACAAAGAAAATGCATGCCCAGACCCTACTTAAGTAGTGTAGGTCTCATCTGGACACAAAGAACACAGTAATGAGGAGTATAATCTACATTAGCTAATTAAAGCTTTCTTCTAGATTCATTTGAGTTGACATCAGCCAAATAAAACTCTGACACTTAATTTTAAGCTACATACACAGATACTTTCTATAGTCATCAAAAAGAGGTGTGAATCTTTGGGCAATTATCTGTACCAGCATAAGGCAGATGTCATATGGAGACGTCCTTCCAGTAACTTTGGAATGTATAGTTTAGATTAGAGACTTGCTTTTTAGAAGAATAGATTAGGTGAGACAAATGCTAACCATCAATAGTCTTAGTCAGCAAATCCCCTTCTTTTATATTAGTTCCACATTTAAGGATTTCACTATTTAAGAAACAAGGTGCCAAAAAAAAAACCAAAAACAACCAAGGAGCAGTGAAAGCCAGGAGAATGATATCATCTTTGTACTTGCATTATTCACATTTTGTTTGGCACAACCTGCAGCTCCCATTAACATCTGACCCACTTTGATATCCTGGTGAGGACAGAGAAACACGAAACTTGCGGAACAGACTAATGAGGAATCTCAGCAATGTGCATGATGTGTACTTATTACTCCTAGTTGCCATCCTATTATCTCCATCTCTTTATCATTGTATCTGTAACACCTTTATTGACAAGTATTGAAGTAGTTTCAAAGACTAAAGAAAACATGTAAAACTTTTACTTGATATTCAAAAGATTAAATTAATTAAAAATAATCACATTTTAAAAATTGTTAGAAGAGTAAAACATACTTCTGTGAACAGCAAAATAAATGAAGATATGTTTCCTATGATTTTGCAACTTGATAATAGATTCTTTCTAATAAAGTAAAAACTCTGAGTAATGCCCTTCTTGCATTTGGAGTGTTGGTGACTTCTGTGTGTTATATCTAATGATAAACAGAAATACAGTGAGCATTTCCATCTCTGGGTCTTGGATAATTTTTGTTTATTTTCATCAAGGCATTGTTTTCACACAGTTTGCATTACGACACAGTGTCTTTGGAATAACAGCTCTATGGAAGGATGAATAAAATTGCCTATGGACTAGATAACAATAGACTGAAATAGTTAAATGGACTCCATTGTTAAATGGAATCCTGTTAAAATTGATTTGTCTGTATCAGGGCTTAGTGTTCACAGCTACTGACCTTCACGCAATCATTCACTATGGCTAAATATTGATTTTTGAGACAACTACCTTCAAAAATTCAAGGAAAATGAACACAATTTAATAGAACATCAAGGTGAGAGACTAAAGTAGGAAAGAAGAAAACCTTAATATATTAGTTGTGGGTATGGCTGCATCATAAATCAGGGTGCAGTAAAAAAGGGTCAATGTAGCTGCAAATATATTGTATTTTATCTAAGGCAGAGTATCTACTGCATTGTTTCAGCTCTTTTATATCCTCTGACCCCTTTAAATCCATTTGCTCGTACTACTCATCCAGCTGCATGAATGTTATTGTGAAGCAAATCTCAAAGCTCATCCTAACAGAAGCTGGCTCATTCAGAAGTCACATTTCCAATAGTCACACCACAATGTTGTAAAGAAATATCAAAGCTAGGATGCAGCAGTCCTTGACAATTTTCTGAAACATTTGCTAGCCCTACTGCACTCCATGATTGACAAGAGGCTTACTGCCAAAAACTAAAAAAAAAAAGATTAATAATAGAAAATGCAGCAGAATCAAATGAGTGATATAAATTATTAAAAGAAGATGTTAGTGAAGTCCTTACACTATGACAAATTCTAAAACTTTATTATAAGTTAATTAAAGCATCATCAGTTTTTCTGAACATTAAAAATGTGCTTGTTAGAAAAGAGGCTAAAAGTAGATGCATCATCAGAAGAATGAGGTTTTTTTTTTCATGTGAGGTGCAATTTTAGGCATATGATTTGCATTTTCACAAACTAGTTACCTCTTGTCATCTCACAGTCTAATTACATTCTATTTTCTCTTAAGTACTTAACTTTGTACTACTCTTACTGTAGATGTCCTGCCAGTAAATATTACTTTGTAAGCATTTCTTTTAAATTAGACAAAGCTGAATCTGAAGAATTCCTCTCTATTTTCTGTATTGAAAGAAGTGGAGGACGAAAAGGAGGACAAATAAAATGGCATGGCCTGATCTTTGTTTATAAGAACATTTTCCCCTCAGCTGTCTGTGGAAATAAAATTTCCATTTTGCCTTAAAAATCAGTCAGACAACATTTCTTAACACATATTCTTCCTTGTCAAACATTTCACTGATGCTTCATTCAGTAGACAGCTTAATAAAAGGTATTTCACCCTTAGCATGTTGCTGAAGTTGTATGTCATTTTCTTTCCATTTCAGATGACATTTGTGGAAGCAAGAGGCCCAGATACCTTATAAGTAAAGTCACTAGTAGGATTGTTAACTCCTTTCTTGCTGCCTACCTTCAGCACAGAGAAAAAGGAAATTGTGCACGTTTTCTCTTGTGAAGATCATTTGAATGGGTCTTAAGAGTCAGTGACATTTAAAAGATATGAAATTTGCAGATTTTCTTCCTCATTCTGAGGGTAGCTCAGAGGGCTGCAAGACTCCAATACATGGGAAGAACTTATTAACAAAAGTTGTCATGTTCCTTTAGATATGATTTTTTTTCAACTACAAATATAAAGCAAATTGTATATACATAATATTTTCTATGTAATTTTGATAAACTATGCATTTCCAGTAACCTTTTAAAACTAGTTGTAAGAGTGTTTGCAAGCTCAGAGGAAGATGTGTCACTAAGGTTATCCAAGAAAGGGCCTTTTCACTGCAAAGAGGATGAAAATTAAATGGAAAAGCAAAAAAAAAAAACAAAAACCCAAGACACACAGAGAGAGACACCTAATAGATGAAGGATAATGGGGATGATGCCAAAGACCAAATGTCTTCTGTCACTAGTTGAGGAGCCATTAAGAAACTCCAGGCACAGCTCTGGAGAAGGTAGACCTGGACTTTGTAGCCAATAAAAAGAGGGAAACAGGAAGATGAGGATTTGGGATACTTGAGGTACAGGCTCCCTGGGCCTGTGGTCTAAACAATTGGAGGAAGCAGGGTCTCAGTGCTAGACACTGGAGCAGGTGGGGGTTTTGGACCAGCCACTAGGATGGGAATGGGGTATGTCCCAAGTGTCAGCTGCTGGGAGGAACCAGAGTGAATGAGGTGAGTGAGGGACACTGTACTGGAGGCCAGAGAGGGACTATGTGTGACAGCCCATGTGCCAGATGCTGGTGGGGATGTGAGTGTCTGTCGCCAAACTTGGTGCACATCAGAGTGTGTGTGTAGTTCATTCAAAAACCTCAAGCTGGACCAGGGACAAGTACGATGCCCTAGGTCCGGCAGGGGTACTTGATAGGTAGAGGTCTTTGCTGGTATTTGAGGGAGACCTGTGACTATGGGCTGCACCTGGAGTACTGTGTCCAGTTCTGGAGCCCCCAACATAAGAAGGACATGGACCAGCTGGAGAAGGTCCAGAGGAGGGCCACAAAGATGATAAGAGGGATGGAGCACCTCTCCTATGAGGACAGGCTGAGAGAGTTGGGGCTGTTCAGCCTGGACAAGAGGAGGCTCCGGGGAGACCTGATAGCGGTCTTCCAGTACCTCAAGGGGGCCTACAAGAAAGACGGGGAGAGACTGTTCAGTAGGGCCTGTTGTGACAGGACGAGGGGTAATGGTTTTAAAATAGAGGGGGGTAGATTTAGATTGGATATTAGGAAAAAGTTTTTCACCATGAGAGTTGTAGAACACTGGAACAGGTTGCCCAGAGAGGTGGTGGATGCCCCATCCCTGGAAACATTCAAGCCCAGGCTGGATGAGGCTCTGAGCAACCTGATCTAGTCAGGGATGTCCCTGTTCCTTGCAGGGGGGTTGGACTAGATGACCTTTGAAGGTCCCTTCCAACCCTAACCGTTCTATGATTCTATGATTCTAAGTGTTGAGCAGTGGAAATTCAACTGAGGAATACCGCAGTATCAGAAAAACTAAGATATTTCAGAGATGTTAATGTTATTATAGTGTAATTATACCCAGCTAATCAAGCAGTTATTTTACTTCTTTTTTTTTAAACGTGTGCTATGGATGAACTTTATTTATTTCTTTAGCTCCTGACAAATCAATATGGCTTCTCAATACTGTTAATTTTCAAATTTTCTGTAAGTTTAAGGGCTAAAGTCTAAGTCTTTGGAACTGAGAAGGAAAAAGAGTCAGATAAAAATGATTCTCAGTAAAAGGGAAATCAGCATTTCAGAAGACAATGAAATACCACCTGCCAGTTGTAGATATCTTGGTTTGTCTTTGTGTGCACAGAGCACACATCCATATTATAGGTTCTTTTTACCTTCAATCACATAGGATAAAGCTCTAAAAACCTTTTCCAGTGAAGTTATTGGTCCTGTGATGCAGTTTTAGTTAGTCAGCTAGTTAGTCAGTACATCAAAGCAGTCAGTCCCTAGAGGGAGTGAGAGGCTGACAAATGCTATGCAAAAGACAAGTAAAAGCACAGCGATGTCTCTGGGCATCCTTATTGTCTTATGCACGTTAATTGCCATACACAGAACAGGCCAATCATCTTGACAGCTGGGAGTGCCTCTTCCACTGCATGGTATTAGTGGTCTTTATAATATTATAATGTATTTGCAATAAAATGGCCTTTGCAGTTAAGTAAATAACATAAATATATTAAAATATTTACATTTTTATGAAAGCTTTACATTTTTCATTTACATTTCAGCATTCCTTTATTTCTGTAGCATCGTAAAGTGCCCTCTGTGTATTCTTTCTGATACATATTGCCTTTTTTTTTTCTTATCAGGCTGATACAGTTTCACTTGAAGAAATAAAATCATATATCAAACAAGAGGTTCTTAAGGTTTTTGAAGGTAAGAAAATGAAGTATTATACAACTAAATTTATATCTTAAATTCTATTCTTAATGTTTTACTTTTCTTTACATGTCATCTAACTTACATTGAACTTAGTAGCTGCTTAATAGTTATGCTTAACTGTCGTTTAAGTCTACTTAACATAATTATGGTCAAACAATTATAAACTAAAATATCCGTTAAAGAGAGTATTTCTTTATGTAAAAGATTTGCATTAAATGTAGTTTTCTCCAAATCATAATAGCAAACATATGTATGTATCCTTGTAGATACGTATGTGTAATAATATATGATACATAGATGTATCTGCAGTGTGCAGAAAGTACTGAATGTACTGAAGATGTTTTTGAGTGGAGACAGTAGAAATATCTAATTATTTTGGCCATTTGGTGGATGACTAGATGAGAGAGGCTTGACAGCTTTTGGTCATGCAAGTCTGAACTGCTTTTTTCAGCATTTTCAGCAAACATCACCACTGAGCTCCAAAGCTCCCTTGCAGACCACCAACTTCTGGCATAGTTTTAGGCAAGTACCAGATTCACCCAAGGCCTTTGTACTATGTAAGCTTTCTTAGATGTGTCCTTACTCTGAAAAGGAAATATTTTTCTTCATCAGCATTTTCTTAGTCAAGGTTGAAAAGCTATGACTTAGGTATGTGTCTGAAGCAAGGTTTTGCTAAAACATCTCTTGAGAGTAGCTTCTCTTATGTCTGCAATATGCTTAGCTATTTTGTCATTAATATTTGTGGATACAAAACCTTTTAACTTTTAGGGATAAATTAAACCTTATGAAGTTTGAGACTTTTAACTATTCAGGCATTTTTTCACTTTATAACAAGGCTATGATTTTGTGTATTTTCACCCTTCCCCGACTGCTACCCCTTAGGACTCCAAACTGCTATGTATTTCAGGAGCAGTTTGTTGGCTGAAGTTACGTCCTTTTCCCATTCAAATGGAATGGTAACAAGTGTTTAGCTTATTCATAAAAAGAAAGTATTAAAAGTTGTCCTGCTTACAGGGAATATTGGTTTTTGTCTTTGTAGCTATTCCATTTTCTACACCTTACTAGTGTTCCCACAGATCTGTTTTCGGCTTTTTTTTCACTTGGCCTATTTTCTATCACCTTGATTATTTTTTATTTGATGCCCACTCTTCTCTTTATTCTATTTTATTTTCTTAAATCTTTAAACTCCACCAGAGTAAATACCAGATAAATTGTGGAATGCTTAGTTAAGTTTTTTAATCCAGTATAAATGAGACAGATTGAAGACCAGTACCTATTTTATCTACCTCTAAAGAACACTGAAATGTTACTAAGTGCACTTTATTCCACTGGCATGAACAATTCATGGTGAAATCTCTGCAGTTAATAATGTTTACTGTTTTGGGGATTTAAGCACATTCCAAGAACTGTTCACAGTATGCAACTTAGTATGAGGTATAAACATATAAGGTAGCCCTTCATAGGGGTGTTAAGTACTAATTATTTTATGTTTATGTATTTTAAGTACTTCTATGAACAGGAGTCAGAAGTTATTTGAAATATTGGTATACTTTAGTAAAAGTAATAGAAGCTTTAGTACAAATTCATTCAGATTATTTCATAGGGTAAAGACTCAGACATTAAATCAGTTGGAATTTAAGACCCCCGTACTTATAGGAACACTTAATCCTTTGACATTTAGAAGGATTAAAAACCTTACTTCTAGAAACTTACTTTGTCTGGAGCTTTGGGACTTATTTATTTTCCCATATTTTGCTAGCATATTTCTTACCCCCTTTTTCTTGTGCCCTTTGTAAATAAAGAAAGGATGGCTCAGTTTGTATCCCAGCTGAAGCTGCCTGCTGCGTTGCTTGCCTCACAAGCTCATGGAAAACCAGGGCCCCCAGGAAAAGATGGGTTACCAGGGCCACCAGGAAAGGATGGTTTGCCAGGGCCACCAGGAGAACGTGGAATTCAAGGTAGGAATTCCAAAAAATGTTCCCATTAATTGTATTGTGAAAAATATTTTTACACTTCCTAATTATTCTTAAATAAGCCAGGATTACCTATCTAGCTTCCTAATGATTAACTTTTAAAACTGTACTTATGTTTTTCCAGACTAGATCTAAATATTAACCCATAGTAAATGTGTGGATTTTACTGATTAAAAACTCCTAATCGGTGCATTTTAATCTAATAAATGATAAAGTTAATTACTGACAGATATCTAAAGCTGACAGGTATCTAGACTACTGTAGCAGTTATTTTTTCTCCAAAATACTTTAACAAGGAAGAAAACCAATGCCAGCACTCTAGTATAACTGTTGATATCTTCTTCCATATTGAGAGACCATCTTATTTGAGTAACAAAATTTGATCTCCAAGTCTGAGTGCTCTCAGCTCTGATCTTGAGACAACACAGGAGAGGAGAAACTGAAGGCAAATATTGTTCTTTAAGAAGTAGTGAAAACTGAAATATTACCACGAGTCCTCTTACTGTGAAGTAATCTATTTTCACAGATCAGTTTCAGAGTAATCAGCTTTGCTCTATAACCCACATGGTAATTGGGCATTGCAATGCCTTTGGACAGTACAGGACTCTCATTCCACCAAATTGTCTTTTACTGCAAAATTAGCTTCGAGGGATCCAGGCTCATTATAGCTGTGTCCTACTGTAGAGTCAGCTTGTCAGAGATTAAAAGGAAGAAGAGAACAGAATAAAAGGATAAAAGAATTTATCAATGAATAATATTTTGTGGGTAATATGTAATTTGCAGTTTATCTGTAGGTAGTTCTTTATTATCTTTTGTTAGTTTGGTCTGCTCTGGAGTCAGAGCAAGTCAGACTGGAATGAAGAACATGAGAGCAAAACTGAAGATGTGTGGATCCTAAAGCTATCAGAAGAATAAAGACTTACTAACATTGATAAGCGCAAACCCCTGACAGAAGCTTGAAAAATGTGATGAGCTCAGAATGAGAAGAACAAGCATAAAGGATCAAGGAAAACAATAAAAGGCTTAGAATCTTACAACACTGACTTCATCATTACCTAAATATTCAGATCACTGTAAACAGTAAACTTTCGTGTCAGTGCCAGATTGTGTGTGTGTGGTGGTTAGTCTCAGATGCTTCTGGGATGTGGGACGTTTTACTAGGCTTCATTTCCAGCTAGTGAGCATCAAGAGTAAAGATCATAGCTATGCTTGGGAAAAATAAAAAAAATAAAGCTGCTTTTTCATGCCTTATACTTAAGTAAAATTAGTGCCCCGTGTATGCAGGATTTCCATTTATTTTACTGATATGCTCAATACTCTTTTTTTATTAGTAAAAGTTAAGCCAAATGAGAAGCATTTACTTCTCTGATACATCAAAACATATATAAAATCATACTTCCAAGAAAAGAAAAACAAAAAATTGTCTTGCCTCCTTTTTATACTCTGAATAAGAGATAGTACTGTGAGAGAAGTACACTTACAAATACCATTCATGCCTTTCCCAGTTGTGCCTGTGCCTGTTATTTTTTTGTGCCAACAGTAAAAAGAAATTCAAATATCTGAGCAGACTGACAAGTATCCTTCCGTATTCCAGCTTATTTTCAGCCATAAAAGATGTAGCAGACAAGACCTCTTGGAAAAGCATGTTACGTGCATGTGTGGCTGAGACCATCAAGGTAGCATGCTATGTGCACATCTGTCCAAGTCATAATACACATTTAGTATTGACTGCCAGATATTCCTTATTCTATTTGTCACTTGGTTGTAGCCCAGGGTCTTGATCAGGTTTTGCTGTGTGCAGTAATACACAGCTGGGCAGGCAGAGTGAGTCAGTCACTTGTCCCATACAACCAGTGAAAAGAAGCTTTCAGAGAGCAATTAAGATGACCTCTGCGAGCACCTCCAGAGCAATTTGCAATGCTGCACACTGAGCTGAGAGCCAGCTAGCAGAAAGAGGAGGTGTCACCATGTGTTCAAGGAGGTACTTAACTTGCAGCTTTGCAGGGGTCCCTACGTACACCTCAAGTGTGGTTCCTGTTCCCCCAGGAACTGGCCTGGCCTGGTAGGATTGCACCAGAGCATCCTTCTGCACAGCAAATCAATAGGTAGGGGTTAATCCTAGAAGCAGAAAACATAGATACTAAGTCTTGGAAGCGTAGAGATGATGGTCAAAAAGTGTATTTAAGGAATTGCTAGACTCTTGGGAATAGAGTCATTCATTTCTAATGAAGTCCAGAATGTTATCTGCTGACCTTTAGCAAGTTTGTTTATGCTCAGGTACTTCCCAGTGTTTTCAGATACAAATAATTTGGAATTTATATGGTGGTCTTAGTAAAAATATAGTATGCAAACAAAAAACAACAAAGAGTTGCAACATAAACAATGAAATATGCAATTGGCATTTGAACAGACTTCATATAATAGTGATTGAAAGATTTATATTTTTTTCTTCATTTAAAAAACACGTATAGCATACACATCAGCAAGCTGATACTGTGAGGCAGTGTTACCAGTGAAATGTACAGCATCTGCTTAAGGGGGAGCAGAGGAACTTGTTTACTCTGTATGTGTTTTAAAGGATGCTAATGTTGTGTAGAGAAACAGGAAATTTATTTCAAGACTTTATAGATAAGCTGTAACCATGTCATCCATTTGCAAACAGTCAGCCAGCTTGTCATGTGTTAGAGGATCTAGCCTAATTAATTCCATTGACTTAACTGGACTTTTAAAAATATGATAGAAAGTTAACTTTGGTCCATGAGAGCAAATTCACTTTGGAATATTATCCTTTACATTAATATAACTATTGATTTTTTTCTCAATAGAGAAAAGAAAGTTTCATCTTTGTTAAACTTTGCTGTTTCTATCAAATGAAGGAAACGCAAGAGGTTTTTATAGGTCCTCATAGCTCATGATAGCCTGAAGGAATCAAACATCACAGCTCAGGGAAGAAAAATACCGTGTGATGAATAGTCAAAATTCCTTATCTTTATTGCTGATCTCTGTTGTAAAATGTATCTCTCTTACTATAATTATTAATTTGCATGGTGGGAGCATCTTGGCTGACTTCAGGAACCCGTTGTAATGGATGTTGTCCAGACACAGTCACTCTTCTGAAATAGCTGCACTGGTTTCAAACATTATCTCCTGTAAACTGTTCTTTGCTGTGGAGAGTGAAGTTAACCTGTTTTACTTTGATTTAAAACCCAGCTGCAACCTGTCAGCTGAGAGGGCTATAACACACAGAAGGAATTCAGAATATGCACTGGAGGCTGGATGAGAGGGCTTGCTTTTGGCACCCTTCGTATTGCTTTGCAGTTGTTTCTTTTTAAGAATGCAGAGTATTTGCGCAGTAAAACACAGTGGATACTTCAGTCTCATTGTTCCCTGTCATGGTAATGTGTTTGCCTCATATTTGTGTTAAAGAACCTCAGATTTCTCTAGATACTTGACATGCTAGTTTCAGGTGCTGCATTATCCATGTGGATGGAAGAGGGTCTCCATGATATAGGTGGAATAGCTTTTGGAGCTGTTTAAATGAGAGAACTTTTTACCTCCAAGTTCATAGACATGAACTTATGTCATTTCCAAGTAGAGCTGAGGGTGTTGCGGTAGCGATGCTTCTGACCGTGATGTTTGCAGAGAGCACCAAACCGCAAGCTGTATTTTAGCTGTCACCACTCATCTACGAGCAGAAGAAAGCTTACCTGTTTTAACCCATACTTGCTACATACTGCTACCAAGTGTTTACTCTACTACCCACGTTGGGTACATGTTTACATACCACAACTTTTGGGTTGCAGGAATTACAACAAAACTTCTGGAACCCAAGTGAAAGGCTTTGCTAAAGCTATCGCCTTTTGAATTAAGCAGGTACCTCTTACTGGAATTGTATTTCTACCAGTAAAAATAGACAGCATCTTATATGTGCCTTATGTTAAAAACAATAAATCAAAATCTGATTTAGGCATATGGTAATATTTTCCTTTGACTGTATATGAGTTTGTCACTTTAAGCTCAGAGAGAAGGTGATATTAACCTCTAGAAGTGCAATCATGGCCCTACTTCTGAGCAAAATATACCTCATCAAAAATCAAATATTTTCCTGCTAGAATTACAGATTACATTGTTCCAATTGTTTACATATAGGCCTGTTTACTAATATGCTTACACTCTGTTAAATAAAGCCTTATTTTTAGAAAAAATACCTGGGATTTTTTGTATTGAACTTCAGTGTCAACAGAACGTTCCTGCCACTGTGTACAAATTACACCTTTGCATGTACATTCAGATACAACCAGTAATGGTTTACACTACCTTGGGTCATACATTTGCATTGGCAGGCTGCTTGTTGTGCTATTGTGGGGTTTTTTTTCCTTATTGTCTTGAATTCCAGTGATGTTTACAGAATCTTTCTGTCCCTTTTCAACTATAATGTCTCAGATACTTACAGTAATGGTTATCACAGGGCTTGTAAATGTGATTTCTCTCTTTTCCCCGTAACTAAAGAAATGCAAAACAAATCATTAGTGGCAGAACTACTTTGTAAAATGACAATTGACTGAGTTTGTAGTGAGCAATGTACTGTAACTATCTATTGTAAAGTAGGAAACATAGACAGATATATAATAAATAGTAAATGTAATAGATCCTGTGGTTGTGTGGTTGAGCTTCTCAAACAGTAGCAACTACTATGGTGTTACATGAGATTTTCAGAGCCAGCCAACTTGATGTTGTTACAAATACTACCATGGTCACTAAAGAGCCAAATCAAGATTCACAATTGAATACAAACACCTGCATATTCCTTTTTCTGAGTTTTTACAGCTTGTGTGCATATATGCCTTGTACAGTTTTGCTTAACACAACTCGGTGACCAAAATGCATGATTAATAGTGAGTTTGTTTCTCTGTGAGATTTTAAACAGTTGATTTCCTTTCCTTATGCATGTCACTCTGCATGCATTTTCTACTGTTTTTTGCCTCACTGTAATTTCCTTGTTGGGGTGCTGAGAGAGGAATAAGATAATTGATGCTGTGTTTGAAACCTAGAATGATTGCAACAGGTAATAGACTTTCTACCAAAGTGTATAATGAGCTTGTGTTTAACAGAAAGCTTGAGTACTCTGTGTACCATTTCTACTACATTGTGTCTGTCCTAACAACCCTGAATTGGTACCCAGGCACTTACAGTTGTCCTGTAAAGTACCAGTGTTGCCATAGACCACAGTACACTGACAAGACAACCTTTGCCATCTGCCACTGCCCATTAACCTTCGTAAGACATCAGGTGGATTGATACCACTATGCTGACTGGTCAGCCGTGACTCTTCCCTTTTAAATCAGACTAAGTTACAGCTCTTCACAAGAGAAAGTTTATTGTGTGGCATACATGACACTGGAAATATGCTGATCCCTGAAGCAGAACAAATTTAATTCCAAATGTGATCAAAAGTTGGCAAATTAATCTTGAACCTTTGTCACCTTACATGCCAATGTCTGAGGTGCTGGGGAGGGGAGGGAAGAGGGTTTCCTTAAAATCCCTTTTAAAGTAATGGCGGGTGTCACACTTGTTCCTTTAAAAATGCCTTCATCCCCTGTCCTACATAAAATGGTCTAAACAGAAAAGCTACATTTTTAGATGGATTTTTAACTTGAAATATTAAGCAAAATGTTATACTGATACCCACAGATCCTCTGCTGTAAAACAGTCAAAGTGTTTCCAACTAATACATTTTTTTACAAACAGTTTAAGGCAAAAGAAGCAGATTGGCCATGAGTTGCAGCATTTGAGAAGATGGAAGCTAGCTAAATACACAGCTGTGGCCAGTGAATAAAACAGACACAAATATTCAAAGTATAATTAGCCATCACACCTTGTTAACAATATGCAGGCACTTGGGTCAAAGTAGGCTTTGAACTCAAAATCTGCACAAGCTCTAAGGATGCCTCATTCCACATGAGGGCGGCTCTGTAACGCTGGAGGTGGAACAGGTCTTCTCATATTGGGGAATACCTGAGCATACAACTTCCAGTTTACAGTTTAAAAACGTGCAGACATAAAGATTTCTTTCGAGTGAAGAGGGCAAAGTTTGAGGGCTGTAAGAGAAGGGCTGGTCAGACTCCAGATGGCCTTTGGGTTGGTGCTTTACATCACTTCATTGAACAGGTGACACTGGAACAGAATACGCATTTGGTTCTTTGTTAGAGGAACTTGAGGAAGGTAACTTAAAATCTTGGGGAAAGGTCCAGCTAGTGAACATAGCAAGAGTCCCCTGGCAGAGGATGCAAGGGGCACTGCTAGAAATGCTCGTATTTTCCAGAAGGAACTTAGAAACCTAAGAGCTGTTTCAGAAAAAAAATACCAGTCTCGGAAAAAGAAGTGAGCATGCGTTTTCCTGGTTACCTTTGTCTTGATAGTTTCCTGTCAATGAGATGTATGGAAGATCCCTGTTTTTAATAAGAGGACACACATATTTTCATATCTTTATTTTGTGTAGGTTATAGAGGACAGAAAGGGGAAAGAGGCGAGCCTGGAATTGGACTGCCCGGTAACCCTGGACCACCTGGCCCTGCAGGTACAAGTTTCCAGATTTATTTCTGCTATTGTTATTTATGAACTAAGAGGCCTTTCTCCTGGTTCTCACGCTGATTTTATGCCAGTGCCTTTCCTCCCAAGGTTAATTGTAGCATGAGGTCAGAGCCTCCTGCCTTTCTCCCAGATGAGCTGGCGTGCAGCTGACTGTCAGCGATGAGACATGGGGCACTGCATGTGCTCTGGTGACAACTCTGCTAATTCTAACTTTGTTTTACCAGCTACTGGCCTGCCGGGCCCACCGGGAACGCCAGGGTCACCCGGACCGCAGGGGCCACCTGGACCCAACGGAAGATGCAATCCGGCAGATTGCTATTACCACGTATCACAGACCCGGTCACGCACCAGCGGGAAATAAAAACCCTCTCCCGTAGACACTTGGGTTCACAGTCACTTTTCACTCCTCTCAATAAGTTAATTTAATCTTTGAAATACTTGGTGCATTTTTTTTCCCCTCGACACTGCATGGTATATAGATAATTTATAAGGCACAGAATCGAGCCTTTTTCTATTTTATTTGCAGTGTCATAGTTATGAAAGGATGACATTTATTTTCCAGAGTGCATTCCATGTGTTATGTTTCTCATATTTATTTTGCTTAGAGGAGAAAATAGGCCCAAATAATTTTCATAAGCTTCTTTCTTCAATCAAAAAAATATTTTATTTTAACTTGAGACAGTAGGTATGCCTCAGTATGTAAGCTGACTTTATTTTTCTTGCTGATGGTGAAGCTTAAGTGGAGAAAAATGCATTTCTGAAGTTTTAAAGCATGCTTGTTTGTGGCAAATGTAGGACCTGAGCTGGAGCACTGGGAACTCTGTTTCGACAAAACATTGATGTCCTTTGAGGAGGCTCCAGCACACATTCTGAGCCAGGTCTGTGTCATGCACCACAAATGCTACCTGCTGTTTCAGTCACTTACTAGTTGTCAAAGAAGGAAACAAAGATGTGTTTATGATCTCTCTAATCCCATCCAGCGTTTAGCTTCAGACTGACTGGAAATTCACCAGGTGTAGCCCCGAGAAGCGCTCCTGACTGGATGTTGTCCCATCTGAGGGCTTGTACGTTCGTTTAGTCATGGTTACATATACTCCAGATACTCATGGTGGTGTTCCTAGCTGAGACCTGGCACATCTTCTAAGTGTTATGTGGACTTAGTAAGCGCAATATCATTGCCTGTAACCAAGCTACTCTACTGTTATGTCTTCTTACAGCAAAGATGACTTCTTGCTTTAAAGCAAAGGTGGTGGGTACACAGACAGTCAAAGATGGAACTTCACAAGCCTCTAATCTTACTGTTGGCACGGTTTTTCTCTTCCTCCTGCAATAACCATGTGCAAAAATAAGCTTGAGAACATGGAAATAGCGGAACGCAAAACTCACAGGTCCTAATAACTGGTTGCAAAAAACTATTTGAGTTCAAGAGAAATTTGGAAAAAAGGGCAAAACTCTTCTTGGAAAGGTGTACTGCAGAGAGCATAGCTCTGTGCAGTTTGCAGGCATTCAGAAGATCCTGCAAAACCAGACACTGTCAATGAAGAACAAAACAGAACAAAGTATAAACTCCATAGAACTTGAATGGTTGCGCAAAAGAAAAAATTGAGAAAATCGATCCCAGAGAGGCTGATTCTGAAAAGGAGGGAGGGAGATTAGCCGAAGTTTTGCTCCCAGTTGAAGCAGGTGATCCTAGATCACTCCTACGGAATTTCCTACAGTGCAATAGAAAGTGTGAAGGTGCTATTGAGAGAACATGGACAGCTATAACCCACAACCTCAAAATAAACCCGCAGTACAAAAGCAGTAGCGAGGGTTCTTGCCCCGACATTAGGAAGCCAGTCATTCTCTGCCATTTCAGGCAGGGAAGTGGTTTTCGTGATGTCGTGCTTGAGCAGTACTGAGCTGCCCGAGAAGCGTTCCCGAATTGAAAGTGCTGGGTCCCAGAGAAGCTGTTGTGAGGCGCAAATCTGGCTGACTTCTAGGTTTTGGTTAAAGACAATAAGGAAGGACTGGTGGGAGTCTTTAAAAAAAAAAAAAGAAACACATTGACACTTGTTTCTTAGTAGAGTTCTGTGAATTTGCACCCAGACCAGAGGAGCAAGGTGAGCACAAGAGATGACAGAGTTAACCCAGGTAGCTGGGGAGCGTGGACAAGATTTCAGGCACAGTTTCTGAGAGGGAAAGCTACCCAGCTAATCATTTAGGTGTCTGGAGGGAAGAAGGTGCTTGCCCCAAGATATATGTTTAAGTAAACACAGAGATCAAAGACTGAGAATAAATACCTGGGACAGGAGAGGGCAGCAGGAACCAGGACAGCAGAAGACCTGTGTGGTACCAGGAAACCACGCCCTGAAGGGAATCTGTGAGCTGTAATGCACCTGCAGCTGGGGACCCTTTGGAGGTGTCAGGGTGCTTTGTCTGTCCCTTGTGAGGATTAGGATGGGCAGGTCAAAGCCCTGTCAAACCACAGTTCTCACACCTCTTTTTCTGCTCATCCCTCGCTGTCCTTCAGGAGGCCGTAACTGCCCTTTCTCTAGGCCAGCACATCCTCTGCGGGTGGTGGGTGCCTGTCCTGCTGGCGTAAAGGCGCAGCTGGAACAAGTGGTCCTGCTTGTGCTTAGCCCAAAATGCATTGCTCCTGTTCCAGACCTCCTGCGCCCATGGAGCGCATCTTGGTTTGCTCTGCGGCATTGGCCGTCTTTTCCGATCTGGTCCTCGGAGCTGTGCGAACGCTGGGAGCTTGAGGTGTCTTGAAACTGAGTGCTTGTCTGTCCTGAGGCACCTGCTGCTGTCCGGGCCACAGGTCTGCCAGCCCGGCCAGTAAAGCCCGGGGCCATGCACCAGTGTATGTACCAGTGTACGTACACCCGCGGAGAAACGGGCCCCGCGTACTGTTTTCCGTTCAGTCGAACTGCTGGTCAGGTATCTTGCATGAACATTTCTTCATCGATTTCTTTTTACTTCTCTAGTAATTCCAATGTATGTAAAAATCTAAATATTTTTTTACCTCCTAAGTTAATTTTAAACTTCATTTTCTGTGATAATATGGAAAAGGGTGCTGTCTTGTAAAGAATATCCACGTGACTGAGAGGTTTCCAAGCAGCCCCCGTCCTGGAAGGCTGTACATAGACTATTGCGCCGCATTTGTGGTGTGTGTATATTTTGGGGCTTTTAGGTAGCTGAAACCGAGCATCCTTTATTTGCCGGATGCAATTGCTGTATGTTAATTTACTTGAATTTATTGAAAAGCAGAACACTTTTTATATTTGAAGAAGTTTTATTTTTTCATGTATGTTTCCTACAGATGCCTTTTTCTTTTTATAGGCTCATATCTAAAGGTCTTTTTAAAATGTATTTGAACACTTTCAGTTGATTTGCAGGTAACTTTGGTAATTCTCTTGTTGTATTATTTTTTATTTTGCGAAAAGCCCACTTGAATTTTCTCACGCGAGAAAACGGGTATTTTTTTACACGGGCTCTCTCGATACCTTTTTAAAGATGTCGCGTTCTTCCCTGGGGTAGAGCAGAGTTAATCCCAGCTTAACTTTACTTCACACTGGCTTGCTCCTACTTTATATTTTTAGAATTGAATGCAGAATGTAGGTGGAAACATGCTTCTGCATGGTTTTCAGCTTTGGCCCCTGAAATTTCTTTGCAGTTTCAGACTGATGTTGTCTTAGTTTTTGGGAAGAGGACTGGGGAGGGCAGAGGGGTGCTAATGTGTTTTGCAATTTGCTTTATCAATTTTGTGTCTGTTTTGAGTGATCTGTGCTGCAGTAAGCATTGCAAGGAACTAAATACAGAGGATTATTTTTTCCAGTAGCACAAGATCTTTTTCTGATTTGGGAATGTTTACGTACAACAGGACTTTGAACTGAAATACTTTTACTGATACGCTTTATCACCTATTTAAGAAAGTATTGGGATTTTCTTCAAATAGCTATGTACAGAACTACTCAATTTGCCTGAGGAAAGTAATAAACTTGGTAAAAGGGGAACTTTTCTGAGGCTGCAGCATCCCCCCTTCTGTCCACACGATGGAGTTCAAGATGCCTTTTCAGGACGAAGGATAAAGCCCAGGCTGAACTTGCAGCACAAGAGTCAGTGTTTCTGATTTTGTTTTTTGAGCCTGACTTTTTTTTTTTCCTAAATCCATTTATTTTTGCATGGTAGTATTTGCAGAAATACTGCCTTTCTTGGAGAATTATTTTTCAGGTAATATTGCTTAGATTTTATTTGTGGCTTGTATATAGAACATGCAGTGATGGGACATCCCGCTTTCAGGCATTGTTTATGTCTGCTGTAACAGTGTTTGGCTCTAGGGGAGCAGGGAGTCCCTAAGGTTAAAAAAGACCACAACAGCATACTTTGTACAACCAAGTTGCAGTGCTGCCTACTTAGTAATGTTTTAAAAACCAATATTTTTGTCTTAAACTGGATTTGGTTTCAATGCTAAAAGAGCACTGTGACATGGAAACAGGATTGATTGTACCATCCATCCTCTGTCTATGTTTTAGGATTGTGGACTATGACAGGTGTTAGCTATGCACAGCTTTGTTAAATAAGCGTATTTCTTAAATTAATGGATAATCACACAAACCATTTTAGCGCTGCTTCTTTTTCACAAGGGTAGAATACTATTTTTCATGTCAGTGTACACTCAATTTTTCTTCTTTTTCTGTAATGTTTACATAAAAGTCTTGTAAAAACTCCACGGGCTAAACTAGCATTTTCTAAACTTTTTTTTTTCTCCAAATATGCTACATAAAGCCAACCCCTAGCCTTGCATTTTACCAGTTCAGTAGAACCACTGCTCTAACTTGACATGTTAGAACATGAGAAATATCTCAGGAACCAAAACAATGCTGATTTGGTTTTGTTTTTTTTTTTATCATGTGTTTGTTAGATTCTGGATGTACCAAGTCATATAAACTGTCCTTGGAATCTGTTATGTCCACTACAACTAGATTGTACCGGATGGATGTTTAAATCCATCTCCATACACGTAGGTGGGTGTAGGCCAAGGAAAGCAAGTTTAACCGTGACTTTACCTTGGTTGATGTTGAAGTAGAAAACTCAAGCTTCACGATACCTTAAGGAAATGTGGTTGTCAAATATTAATTGCGAACAAATGTTACAGATTGTAGACCAAAATAAGTTTGTAGCTAAAAAGAATGTAGTCTACGTGTCTTTTAGCAGTTTTATTTCCAAGTCTGCTGTTCTACAAACACAAATGCAATTAATTATTTACTGCAGTTGCAATGTAAATATATTCTGTCTCCAGTCAATATATTTGAAGGATTTTCAATGACGTATCTTGTTTTATTGTTTTCTTTCATTTCTGAATGGTATGCAGCTGTCACTGAACAAATCGCAGTACATGCCAACTGGTTGCTTCTTTCCTTCATTATATTTTTGGTTTGCAACATTTAAGGTTCGGTTCAATGGAAATGTATTAAGTGGATAGAAAATTGCTTTTTACATTATTATGTGGCCATTTACATCTGAACTAGGATTCCGGATGGAAATGGCTCACTTTCTGTTTGTATTTCTGTCAGAAATTACAACCTTTCCTTCCCTGTCGAATCATGAGAGGGAGGATGTGACTGCAAAGAGAAAGGAGAGGCACAAAGCCACCGCGGGAGCCCCATGGAGCATTTGGCACCTGGGCTGGCTGAATTCAGGGAGGGGGGGGTGCTTTTGACCACACTGGGGTCAGGCCTGTGCTTTCCTACAGGTTGGTGAAACTTAGGGCTCCACAGTCTGGAGGAAAAAAAAAGAAGTTCAAACCCTTTACCTTAAATATATATATATATATATAGATGTCCTCTTGACCTGTGATCCATGAGCAAAGGAGCTGCAGCAACTGCATTTTAAGTATAAAGGAAGCAGAGACTACAAGGCCAAAGAAGAATACAGTGATGAGCAGGTCAAGCAAACACATTTCACCAATTATCTAAGCAATTTAAAAACATTTGCAAGAATGCAGCATGTGTTTGTACATGGAGCACAACTGCTAGGCTCTGCGAGGAGGAACCAACACTGTTGTCTCTGAAACAAAGGGACTCAGTTTCTTGTTCCTTCTGTCCTTCAAGTGACCTTGAAAGTACCATCTGTTGACACTTCCCCTTTTTGAAGGAAGAGCAGATTTGGTTGTAGATCTGTATTTGGCTCCGTGTAAACTCAGATCACAACTTGGGCATTCAGGGAAGCAAAATCTAGCATAATCCTCCCTGGCCTTGCTTTGTTGCCTCATTTAGTAGCTCCAAGTTGTGCTCTAGAGCTCCTTTGGCTAGAGAGACTCTGGCCCTTTTGTGAAATATTCACAAGAGTTTTTTGGTAGCAGTTTATACTGGGTTGCTTGGACCCAGTGATGGCTGTGGCAGAAAACTTATATATAAACTGTCTCTACATGTATAAACTATAGATGTATAACATATAAATATATTTTATTCAGTGTTACTAATACATATTAGTAGCCCAGTAGGGAAAGCATTGCAGTCAACATTTTAAATACCAGATTGGATTGTGAAGAGCTGGTTATCATTTTGAGGACAGTTGTTAGATTTTTCTCTTGGTTCCTGCCTACACTTAAGTAACTGAGAAGCTAAAATATGTATTTATCACAGTGCAATTAAACCTCTAGAATTAGGAGTGGTGACAGAGATCCTGGAGGGTAAAAGTGATTTTCGCTAGTCTTTTGTTAAAAAAAAAAAAAAAAATCCCATAGTATTTTCTGATATTGAACCAGAAAGAGATGAGAACAAGATTTACTCAGGACTTCACCGAGATTTTGAGGAGCATCTGGTTAGAATGGGTGGCACCATGTCAGTGGCTTGTGAAACCTCTCAATCTCTTTGCTTTGTGCTTTCTAAATACATTTATTTAAACTAGCCCTATTTTTTTCCTGTATCATCACAGTTGATAAGCCTTTCTTTTAAATTCATAACTCTGTCTTTGTTTTCCAAATCTTTATTTACTTGAATGTGCTGTTACTACAATTCAGTTCCCAGTATTTTTTGGTATAGGGTCTACTATTCTTTAGATAAAATTTTTCCACTCTTGCACAAGATTTGGAATTGGTAAATATTTAGATTAACCAAGGTGTCCCATGCTAACTTACCTGAGGATTTATTCTTCAGTTATGTATTTTAAGTTAAAACTCACGAATCAGCTTGAAGGCAGAAAATCTGTCACAATCTTAAGCTATCCACTTACATGGACTCTGCATTGAACTGACCCTCAGTGTTGAATTTGTTTGATTGTAATAATTCTTATTTGCTTTTTGTATTATGAATGTTTTCTCTCCTACATGAGTTTCCTTCCACTGTGGAATTTTATGCATTTTTTCAGACTATATTTTTTAAAGCACTTCACATTTGTATTTAAATGTTGGGGTTTTTTGCTTCTTTTGATTCATTATGTTTATGCATTACATATGGAAAATAATATTTTCATTCTGTTATCAGTTGTTTTCTTTTTTTTTTTTCTTTTTAACAGTTTTACACACTTTGTAGTCAAAATAAAAGTTTGCTGGTGAAACTACAGTTTGTCATTACCACTAATGTTTTATTTGTTGTGCCACGTAAGGAGTACCTTTGAGCACTAAGCCCTAAATCAATAAAAACTGACCTAATTCTAAAACTTTAGAGAGCATCTTTGTGTGTGAACAAGCTGATCACCTTGTATGCAATTGTCTGGATTTGTTTCTTAAGAATGAAATTCTTTGCACTCATCTATCCTGATGACTTCTTGCAGTGTTAAAGCAGGACATGGGGGTTATGAGAGAGTTTGGCTGAACCTGGAGGTGCAGGAAAACCATTCTGTCTCAGGTTTTGCCCAGGGTTTCTGGGAAGCATGGCATGTTTCCTTATGCCTATTTATTTTCTTCCCCCGTTGTTTCCCTGAAATCTCACCCAGTGCTGCTTCTGTGGAACTAAACAGAGAGCAGTAGACACTTGTAGATAAGACTTATTTGTAAAGACTCAACCTCTTTTATATTTTGTCATTTAAAAATACTGGGCTGTGCAAGGGACGTACAGAGATTATTAAAAATAATCCCATTTAACTCATTCTTAAGAGTCTTTACTAAAATGTGCAAATATATTTCCTTTCAGAAAGAGCTTTGTCAGATGTTTTTCTCCCAAGTGACCTCTAGGCATTTTCTGTCAACACATGAGGTGCCAGAGAAGCGGCTCTTAGATGCAGCTAGAGCATCAGGTTTGGTTTGGGGAAGGCTTATCTATTGGGTTTTTTTTCAATAATTCCTTTTTAGGTACGTAATACCAGTACCTTTCCCTTTAGTGTTGTCTTGAATGTTACATGCCAAATGCATAGCTTAATTGATCGGGTTATTTCTTTATATTCTCACATGGCATACAAGTCAACTATTTTGCATGTAAACAGACAAGGAGGGGTCTAGGAAAAAAAAAAAAAAAATCAGTGCTTAAAACAAGTGTGCCAAAGTTTGTATTTCAACAGTGAAATGAAAGGAAACATCATAGGATGGTTTCATTGTTGTCTTTGAGATAGAATACACTTCAAAGTAGGTAAATTCAAAGCCACAAATAATTTAATTTATACAGAGGGAAACAAAATGTCTACATTGCACGTTTTCCTCTAAAAATTGACTTTATCTAAAAAAAAAGCAACTGAGGATGTCTAATGGAGTCTTCTAGCTGCTCTGGTTAGTAGTATTGAATGTAACCATACATACAAAAACATACAGGGGGAGTTAAAACATTATTTATTTGGGTTTGTTTTTTTTTTTTTACAACCACAGATGTTACTTCAAAATCTGTAATCTCTGCTATAAATCTTCTACCTTTCTGGGACTTAAAATTCCCTTGACAGTGGCTTCTAGCCTTTTATTTTAACTTCACATAGAAGGCAGCATGCTGGAATAGGCTTCATACAAAATTACAAATGCAACACAAATTGGAGTGGAAAATGAAGAGGTTTTTGCCGTATGGCTTATTCATGAGAACCCAGGGACGGCACCTTTACAGAGATTTACAGCACAAAAGGTGTGGGGGTGGCAGGTTTTCCTGCTGGCCTCCCAGCTGTGTTTCTGCAGTTGAATTGACGAGCTGAGGGAGGCTGAGCATGTCCTGTACAGCACACACAGACAATGAAAGGACTGTGCACAAAGTGATGTAAGTTGCTCGGGAGTGCTCTGGAATTTATTTTATAGGCATAAAAGAACAGGTACAACTGGAGTAAATAAACTGTTCCTTTTTTATTTGATGGCTGAAGACACATTATTTCACTGTACATCACACACAGGAATTAAGTAGGGGAGGAGGCAAAAATCACAGAAACTATTTATTTAAAAAAAAACCCAAACAAACCACGTGCCTTTTTTTCCTCCCAAAGGGAGACAGAGCCAGAAGGCATCACCTGTGTATTTCTGTAAGCACCGTTGTTCCAGCTTGTGTTGCTAAGTACACCTTTAGAAAGAATGTACGACCACTGTGTTAAAAATGCCTTATTGAAACCTGGGTTGAAAGGTTTCTCCTGTTTTTTTTTTTTTTTTATTTCTCCTTCATTTCTTATTGTTTCTCAGCTGTCTGTGCAGGAAGTAAATTGATGCCAACACCTCGTGGGACTTGTGTTGTCCACTCAAGGCCCTTTCATGTTCTTACCAACTCTCTGTCCAGCCTCCATTCTGCAAGACGATGGCTCGCAGTACCCAGGAGGGCCGGGAGGGCCAGGAGGACCGGGAACCCCAGGCTGACCGGCCACCCCAGGCAGACCTCGTTCACCATCACGGCCTTCCCTGCCGTAGCTGGCTTTGCCTGGTTCACCTGGAAAAGTGGATGCAGGTCTAAAAATTGGCAGCACATGACTTGCTTAATATACACATAGCGTTGCTGAACATCCTGTTCTTCAAACTTGTACAAAGATGGCTTTTTAGTGCTCTCAGGGGATTCCCCAGAGAGGTGCCTACTTAGAGGGACAGTTTTCCTCTAACAGACAACCAGGCTGTGTTTACGCAGCTATAGCAATGACATTTCAGTCCTAATCCTCTCCAGTTACACTGGTGCAGATCTGCTGCTAGAAAAAGTTATGGTGTAAACTGGCTGCAGCACTGCAGATAACCCTGTTGGCAACAGGTACAAAAGTGTAGACGCTACTCCCCACTTCAGAGTTATGTTAGTGCTCTGGAAACAGACATATCAAGAATTTATTTTTACACTCCACTCAGATGTGGTGGGGAAATAGCTATACAGAGTGGAACTGCTGAGAACTAAAGTATCTTTTTACTGCTAAATCTTCAATGAAGAAATGAAATAAATATAGTGATTTTAGTAAGTCTCTTCCAGTGATAAATTTCTAAAGACAACTCTGAGTTTCACAGATGTCCTAGGTACCAGTATAAACTAAATTGATTTTTTTTTTTCCTTTTTACAAATAGAACAAATGATGGTAGTTTCTGTGTATATACACTGATGGAAATAACATGTTTATTTTCATTCACTGGCCACTAGAGGACAGTTGTGCTACATTTATCAGCAAAAATCTGTCCTGGACCCTTATTACATAACACTGCAATTAATTACCACAAAAATAGAGGAGAATTGTACTTTCAATGTCCTAAATTATGAATGGAGATTTTGAAGACTGCTGTGGTTGCCAGTGTCTGTAATTTGTGGCCTTTGTTTGTTTGTTTTATTTTTTAAATATACATATAGATCCCTATATATTTATGTAAAAAAAAAAAGCAATTTTTTTATATATATATGTCTGTGTTTGTGATTGCCCCCTTTTTTAAATGCTTTGTATGTATTTTTTCTAATCTTTCTACACTGAGATAAATGGGGTGGTAACTCTTTACTAAAAGAGCTTTTAATTCTGAATGGTGACTTTATCATTCCCTGTGAAGTAAAAATTATGAAGTACTGTTACTTGGAAGTTTATTGTTTAATGGAAACATTTTATCTTTTCAAGGCAGCTTGACCTATCAGTTCAATTTTTTTTTTTTACTACATCTCTTCTTCTTTATCTTCAACCTCTTATACTTACCTGGAAGACCTCTGGGTCCAGGGTGACCTTTCAGTCCTCTGCCTGGAAATCCTCTTTCTCCTCTTTCTCCTGGTTCACCTGAAGCAATTCATGAAACATTAGTTACAAGCTTCCTTGGAGTATTACTTTCAGTAAGTGCCCTCTCAGAGGTAAATGCTTAATCAGCAGAGAATGTAGGTGGCTGTATATATTCTTAGCATCTTTGAATGAAAAAACCCCACACCTGGAGCTGGACCGCTAGTACCATGTGAAATATGCCATAGCCTATATAACAGAAATAAACTAAACTCCCAGAACTACACAAGCTCTTTTGGCCTACAGACTGAGGTTACTGGCCAAAGGCTTTTGCAAGACCATGTGAACTCAGCTAAGAAATAAAAATTCTCCAGTGCTGCCCCTTGAGACAGCTACCGGAGTGAAGAAAGGAGAACCTGTCTTCCACAGTTTACATTATTCTTTTGACATCTACATAAGACGATCATAAAAGTAAAACAAAAGAACTTTATTCTCGTATACTGGTATTATGGAGACTTTTCTTTGCTGGGCACCCAGCTTTTCTTCAAACTCAGATATTGCTCCAAAGAATCATCTTAGTAAGAGGCAGCTTTTTTTTTTTTCTTGTTTTGGTTGTAAAGTTCAAATTCTGTTTGCTGCATATATTCCATAAAAGTACATGTATTTACCACTTGTGAATACCCTATGTGAACTCTTGATTTTATTTTGCTTTTGCTGCAAGTCAAAAGAAACAAGTATATGCCTAGTTATATTTGAGTGAGCTTTATTTTAGACTTCCATACTTTCTTGTACTGCAGTGAGGAACGTTAGAATAGACTGTTAGGTTTGTGGCTTGCGTAGAAATGGCACAGCAGAACATAAGGAAGCTATGTAAAGGAAAACCAGAGTCAGTACAGAAGTCCAAGTTTCAATAGAGGATGCACACAGGGTACTAGAGGAGGAATCTTACCCTCTGCCCTTCAGACTGCCTAGCCAACATGGAGATGCAGCCTGTCTGTAAATACAGCTCTGGAAGCACTGCTCTCAGGTTACCCATATGTACTTCTGCTACTGAACACTTTGGAATAGTGTTTACTGTTGGTTACACCAAACTTCTCCAACTTCTTATTTCTGTTTCTGCCCTCCTTCACTACCCTAGATTGCTCATTAAAGTCACTTATAACCTCCTTCCTTGAGCTAGTTATTTTTGACTCTGCTGTTGTTGGTGCTGTTAAAAATCACTGCACCTGTGCATCTTCTGTTCTATCTCCTGGTAACACATTCTTATGTTTCTCTCTTGTCTCTATTGTGCCCTTTTAAACCATTCTCAGCATCCACCTCCTTTTCTCTTTCATCACGTCCTAGGTACCTTTTTCCTTTCTCTCTGACCTCAGACAACTCCCCAGATAATGGATGGGTAAAATAAGTTCATCTCTGTGTCCTCTGGTAACTACCAGAGGACTACCAGGAATTTAGAGTGAAGCACTGAGATTTTTTTCAGGTTGCTTGCCATGTACCATCATGACAGTCCTGCACATGAGAGCATTCACCACTTCTCTTGTATCTGTAATTGTATTTCAAGGTTTACCATAAGGTAACTTGGAATTTGATGACAATTACGATAGGAAACAAAGTATCTTGCTTCTTTATTTTTTTTTTTTAATGCTCTGTAGATTTTTTTTTATATATATATATTAACATAGGGCAGCCTGCTGTGTGTTAAATAAAATTCAGCATATCTGATCACCTTTGTATCTCCAATTTTTGTTGCTTCTGCAAATACAGATATTACATTAAATGAAAACAGCAAGAGAGCTCCAACGACAATGCTGTTAAGATTTGCTTTGTTTGTATTCTATTCTTTCTCTCAAAGGTTTTCCCAATTTTACTTTCTAATAAAGCTTGAGACAAAAGTAAATGCTCTAATCTAGCGACCAACCAGCTTTGTGCAGAAATGCAATTTTTAAATAAAACCTTTCTTCCAGAAAACAACTTGAAATCACTGCTGAATAGAAACTAATACATACGCAGTGGTCATACGACTTTGCAGAAAATTCTACTGTATAATCCTTTGGAGGAGTATAAAACCTCTCAGTCAGGAACAAAAGAGATTAACAATGACTTTTTGTAAACCGTAAGGTAAGTCAATTTTATTATGGATTTGTCGTTTCCAAAGAATCAATAGATTGTGGTACACAGTGCGATGATGTTAAATGGCTCAAGTATTATAATCAAATAAGAGGCAGATTGTAATGTGAGAAACTGGATAGACTTAGAAAAGTAGGCTAGAGATTAGCGAATGAATCTGACTGTTTATGTTCGCTTTTGGGACTGCAATCCATCACCAGACTGAGTGGAGGGAAAAGAGAATCACTGCTGGAGCTTTTCAGCATATGTAAAACACAAACCTCAAAAGTCCATGACAGGGAAAATTAGTATTATGAATCTGACTCAGCTACTTACTTCTAGTTCAAGGCAGATGCCTGTCCTTTCTCATATTGTATCAGTGATTTTATTACAAAAACCAGATTTATAAACTAATCTTGCTGAGACCAGGCCAATGTGCCTCTTAATCACTGGGGCAACTGAGGTAACAGTTACAGGAAACAGCTTAGGTTCCTAATTCAGGATCTTTTTGGACTTTACATGTGTACAATGTACATCTACGACCTGTAACCCAAACAGGAGGGAAAAAAAAAAAAAAAGGAGCAGTCAACAACTGAAAGCCAGTTACAGAATTTCTTACCTTTAGGGCCTTTACGACCAATCTCACCAGGGGGACCTTTAAGGCCAGGCAAGCCACGGGGTCCAAGCTGTCCTGGGAAGCCATTTTCACCAGCAGGCCCTGGAGCACCTGGTGGCCCTGGTCGGCCAGGAAGACCTGGAGCACCAAATTCTGGCCTCCTAAGACTGGCTGCCAGCTGAGCTAGTTGTTCTGCAATAAACAGGAGGACAGAATTAAGCAGTAAGTGGACCTGAATGGAGAAATTCCCATCTTCATTGAAGAAAAACGTGTATTCTCTGCTACAGAAACTGACAGATTACAGTACAGCACCTTCCTTATGTACAAGGCTATTTAGGAAATTTTACATATCAGATATTATCTTAGTGCTACCAGTGGCAAACTGCATAAGCACGCTGTGAAGCTAGTCACTCTGAAGCCTACATCTTAAACATTTAATGTTTGCAGGCTGAAATGACTCAAATGTATATGGTTTATTTAGAAATGTCATTATAATTTTCTGTACCATTTAAATTTCAACCATCTAGTAGGAAAAGTTACTCACGTAATTGCTATCTCTTCAAAGAGCAAATATCCTCCTTTCAGAGGAATAAAACCATCAAATTGGTGCTCATGAGCTCAAGTTTCATAAATAATTGAACATTTTATGTTGATCTTTTCTTAAGGTACATCTGCAGGAGCTTTGCTCTTTGTTAGGCATAGGATCAGTTCGCCATTCCTTGGAATGGGCTAAGCTAGCTGTTCTCTTTTCATGCCACTGCTGTAACAGCATGAGAGCAGTCCTCTGTTTCCTTTACATTTCTGGAAGATGAATTTGAAGTCTAGAACAACCATATCTTAGGAATAGCATTCTCTGGATACAGCCACACACAACTCCATATGACATTTGCTATAAAGTCTGCATGACCTGGCAAGACTAGTTAATTTGTGTTCACAATCAGGACATCCTAAGAAGATGGCATGGGGGCGAGGGGAGGGGGTAAGATCCAAAATACATTAGGAATTATAGCCAGCAGATACATGAGGAAGACTGGGGATAGCATTCTGTGGGCAAAGCCTACTGAGGAACATACTGAGAAGCTGAACTTACAGTTCTCTTTAAGCTGACAAGGTTCCAGGGACTCACTTGGATTGATTTCTATCTCTATCTCTTTTTTCTTTTTAAATATGACAGTGTTGACAATTATAGGGGCTCTCAAGAGGGATGCAATGAAGACAGTCTAGCTTTTTCCTGTACCCTTCTCTTCACTGCTAATTCTGATGGTTATGAATAAATTCAAGCATCATATCTGATTTCTTTACAATCCTCCTCAATATTACTGTTTCTTTCAATAAGCCACTTTAAAAGGCCTTTTTATCCTATTTATAGAAAGTTTAAAAAAAAAAAAAATACCCTGTTGGGCAGGATCAAGAACAATGATGACTACTGAGTATTTTTAGATTAAACCATGAGCAGCAATTTCATTCTGGTAAACTCTTAACATTACAAAGGCATAATATCCCAAAGGGCATCTTCAGTAGCAAGTACTGAAAAGTCTCTTTTGTGCTTAGCGGGCAGCATAAATTTTTAAACTCAGTAAATCCCATGCACCCAACTGTATTAGAAAAGCTCCAGATTTCTGAATGATGTGTCAAGAAGACCTAAGAAAACGTAACTAGAGTTTTGAACATCTGCCTATTGCTTTCATTTTATGGTATGTTATCTCCAGAAACAGGTAGTTCAATGAGGCTGCAAAGTATATACAAATAAGGGACTTCTTTCTTATATTCTCTCTTAGTTAGTGTGTTGACATTCACATTTGGGAAGATTTTCTGCCAGGTACCCTGCTGAGCTCACGCTATTTGTTCTGGATAAGAGTGGGAACATCTTGGTTGCCTCCACAGCAGTAAATTATCCTGATTTAAACGCATAAGAAACATCAAATATTTTTTAGCATATTTACCTTGCATGACTCTCATGCAAACCTGCTTAATATGCTGATCAGATGGTTCTTTTCCCTAGGATTAAAAAAATCATAGTTTAAGAAAAACAGTTGCTATCACAGTACATTTTATAAGTGTGCCTGATGCAAAAAAATGCTGTCTGGTCACTAAAAGATGTTCCAGTCCCTGCAAGTGCAACTGTTCCAGCTGAAGTCAATTTGACTAGCAAGGTAGATGTAGCCGATGTATCAAACATGGAACATGCACACTACAGGAGTGAGGTGGGCAATGGAACAGAACTGAAAGCCGAGGACCCAGGGACCTAACTGTATACAACCACAAGATTTCTCTGGTGTACAAATGTGTCTGTTGTGAGGCATAGTGTGTTTCAAACTCTGCTGTGGCACTTGGGTTTTGCATGTGTATGCATTGTATGCATCTCCTGATGCAAGAAAAGGAGCGGTGTGAGTGACAGCTGAGCATTCAAAAGATACCAGTCCCATGAAAACAGTACTTACAGCTGGACCTTGGCTGCCAGGCAGACCTGGGGCACCCTGTTCACCCTGCAAGCCTCGTGGTCCAGGTGAGCCTCGAGGTCCTTCCATGCCAGGCAGCCCCCGACTTCCCTCAGGCCCACGGGAACCAGGGTCTCCAGGATTACCAACCTGACAATGGCAGAGAGGAATTTCAACAGACTGCTATGCTAATGTTAGGCTCATTCTGACGGATCAAAATGGTCACAGGAGGTATTCGCAAATGCAAAACAATGAACGCTGGGATGTAGCGGTGTTGAACAGCTTATTTTTAAATAAATGACTGGAGTCTGTGGTCATGTGATTTATAAACTTACAAAGAGGTCTATATCCCTCACTAAAAGTGGAGAAGTGGAAAAATAAGATACTCTGTCCAGAGTGGCAAATTGGCATCTATAAAGACATACACAAGACATTTTTTTTTTGTCAAGGAACAGTTCTCCTATATTTCGTTTCTACTGCTGCCCTCGTGCATGTCACATGCAGCTTTTCTAGACATTAAGTGCTCCTTATGTTACAGAAATTCCAGCTCTCTGCTTGCTCCAAATGCCTTTCATGCCTTTTGCAGAAAGTACCACAGTATGAGCCTGTATCGTCTTGCCCCAGGCTGCTTGGGAATATGCATTCTTGCTTTGTTTACATCTGTCAGAGAGAGTTGACAGCACACAGGTTCCAGTGCCTATGCTTGAGTTTGCTGGCATAGGGGAGGAAGCATCCTCAAACAAAATCATGTTGACAAACTGCCTGCCAGCTTATTTCACTCAGGGACAGGGTAAAAAGAGCTGTTTTACTGGTATAAGCATCCTGACCCCTCAGGAATGAAAGGATTGATATGGTTACATCAGTCTGTCCACTTAAGTACATTTAGTAAATAAAAACTACAGTTTCTGATCCAGTAAATTTTCTAAAAGTGATTAAATATCATGCAGTGAGACCTATGCCAGCAGGCATCTCTGAGCTACTTTCAATACAAGTTATTTTACTACTATTAACCAATAGTAGTACTAACAAAGAAAAAGAATAACTAAAAATCAAACAAATCCAAAAAGCCACAACAAAATCCAAAACCAAAACAACCATTAAAAAAAATCCTACATACTTATGGCTTCCCAAATCTACTGGGGGGGGTGAATAATAAACCACCTAGACTCGCTGAAAGAGGTGCTCAAGAAGATGGAAATTACTCAACTGTGGTATCAACTAAATCCACAAGATGGAGCCATTTCAGTTCCATCTGTGCTGCATCTCAGACGACTAATTGCTGTCCTTGTCAGAAGGAAACCCAAAGAACACACTTCAACAGATATATTACGAAGACAGAAAAATTCCCTTCGTGGACAATACAACCAGGAAGCCATCATTCCTTTCTTGCCTGGTGAGTTACTAAGTTCCCTGACAGACTACTCATCCCTCACTAGGATGTGTAGGTACTCACTAGAATGACAAGCACTCTAGGGTCTCATCAAGAGAAAAAAAAATTAAAAATCTAGGATGATAAAATTACAGATTTCTCCTCTAATCCACCTCTTCCTCGTGTTCTTCTCATAAGATCTTTATCAGCAGTACACAGTGAGGCTTGCATTTCCTTAGCTCAAAGTCACACAGGCCACTGAGAACACAAGCATCGCTTTTTTTGTTACGTTCAACCTCAGTTCCCTGCAGACAGAACTGTTGATATGTTAGTATCATAGCCCAAACTGTCAGCTGCTGTAGCAATCCCACTCTTCAGCGATCACAAAATAAATGAATGTGTTCAGCTGTCAAATTCTTTACTTATGTGACATACAAGCTTCTGCTCACCTTCCATATCAAATCTATCATTTTTTTTTAATTCTAAAAAGTGAAAAAAAACCCTCAGGAATCTAGGCCAGAAATACTTCTGCTTTTACAGACATCAGTCCTGCTGCCAGCTGTTTCACTGTGTAAAGATTACAGTCTGCACACACGCACTGCACTGAGCCTCCTCTCTGTACAACACCTACTGTACAAAGAGTGCATTCATCTCCCTTAAAAAATAAATAAATAAATAAAATGTGTTGGCCAGAAAACTGCTGTTGAATAATGCTTCTCTTTTATGGAGCTTAGAATTCAGGACATGAATTCCTTTCCAAAGCTAATTCATTTTAATATTAACTATATTCAAAATTTAAACAGAAGAAATGCTGTTGGAACTCATTCAATTTAACTGTGATAAAGAGCTCAGCTTATTATTTGTGTTTTCTTTCTTAAATCAGAAAACCACCTATCTGATCCACTACACCTCTGTATTTCTGTAACAGTGCTATTCATTATACTTACAGCTCCCTTTGCTCCTGGTAATCCCATATCACCCTAAGCAGAAATAAGACAAACCATATTAGAAGAGAGCATCCATTATCATAGACATTACAAATGCAGTAAACTTGACATGATTTCTTTACACTATTAAAAAAAAGCTCACATATTTAGTTGATTTATGCAAAATTGCACCTCAAACTAGTTACAATTTATTTGGAAATAAACCTTAAATTCCAGATTTTTTTTTTTAAAGTTCCTTTCTCAAAAACATGTCTGTAAGGTACAAATAAGAAAGCATGTTTCTTACAATTGGTTTGTGTTGCTTATCATTAGAATTAGACACATGGCTCTAACCTCTCAAACCACAGTCACAGCACAGGACAATCTTAGCAGATTGCTTGGAAACCTTCAGGGAAGCATTATTTAATCAGGATTTTCTAGTTTGACAGAATTACGGACATCTTACAGTGTTGTGTTATCCCTGACAAAACCGCAACAGAAACCAGGCAGGTGTCTACCCAACGTGCTATGAAGAAGCCAAACCTAGAAGCTTCTGCTCCCAGCAACCTGGCTCCTGGATTGAACAACCCTGAGATCCCTCTATCGCTTGACTGAGAGCAGCAGTCCAACTATCCAGAAGTTTTTTGTTTTCCCTTTGAAAAGGAAAAAACCCAAATGTTTCAATACCTTGCAATCACCTATAAAATAGATTAACTCATCTTCTTCAGTGTTTTCATGTTACTGTTGGAGAGGTTTCTGAAAATCATATTTTCCCAGTTCCTAAACGTCATTGGTGAAATAATGGGGTTTCTAAAGGTCAGAAAGGCCACTTTGTTAATGAATATGCCATAAGTGAAGTAGAAATAACAACTGTTATTAGTTTAAAACCAGACTAACTGGCAGAACACTTAAATAACCCCTGGTATTGCTTCCTGGGAATCTGTATAGTGATGGTAAAGCTGTATTACTGGACATCCAACACACCAGGGCTGTTAATTAACTTTAAAAGCCTTTCAGAATTGCAGAGTGTAGGAAAAAAGTGCTCATTTCCAGCACATAACCTGGCTACCATTTTTTAAATAAGGAGCAGTTTACTTCCTTTTGAAAGAGCAAGTTCTGGCTTTGTTGGATGGGGCCCCGTAGAACCTGCTGGTGCATTTCTCTTTCTGTAGGAAAACAAATCCTCTTTACCCAAGGGCACATGGCTCAGGCATTATCCATGTGAATTCACAACATGCTGCGCTCCTGCAGTATACACACCTTTCTCCAGCAACTCTACAGCACCACAACCTCTTCCCAGACCATTCTCTCTCTCCCTAACAGCCAGTTGCTACATCTTATTTCCACAGATAAAGGCCATACAAAATATTTCCATCAAGTCTGAGTTATTAAGCACGTTTATTATCTGTGCTCCTGCTTCACCTGAATCAAACTACCTCCTCATCCTCACTGCCTCAAACACCAAAAAAGTATGTGTGTGTGTACACATATATACATTTTTTCATATAAAAGCCTGGTGTATGTCTATATATGTATCTATCTATATATACCCACACATCCCCCCCTCCAAGGCAGTCTGTCCTGTATTAGACACCTAATAGAATATGTGTACTTCAGAGTGCTTTCAAAACAGCAGGAACGGTGTGACCAAGCTAGCAGAGCTGCTGTGCTCTGCAGTGCCCAGTTAGTATAAAACTGAAATGTGACTTTCGATGTTCAAACCATATGCTTAAAACACTCCAACAATACTTTAAAGTTTTAACTTATGACAACAAAATATTAGATCAGATGAAGAGAAAATAAGGCCTTACTAAGTCACCCTTTTCTCCTCCATCTCCTTCTGCTCCAGGGGCACCCTATATTAAAAAAAAAAAAAAAAAAAAAAAAAAAAAAAAAATTTCCTAATCTAATTTAAATCTACCTCCCTCTATTTTAAAACCATTACCCCTTGTCCTGTCACACCAGGCCCTGCTGAAGAGTCTCTCCCCACCTTTCCTGCAGCCCCCTTTGGGCACTGGGAGGCCGCTCTCAGGTCTCCCTGGAGCCTCCTCTTCTCCAGGCTGAACAGCCCCAGCTCTCTCAGCCTGGCCTCATAGGAGAGGTGCTCCAGCCCTCTCAGCATCTGCGTGGCCTCCTCTGGACCTTCTCCAGCAGCTCCACGTCCTTCTGATGTTGGGGGCTCCAGAGCTGGATGCAGCGCTGCAGGTGGGGTCTCACCAGAGCGAAGCAGAGGGGCAGAATCCCCTCCCTCGCCCTGCTGCCCACGCTCCTCTTGATGCAGCCCAGGATGCCGTTGGCCTGGGCTGCGAGCGCACATTGCCGGCTCATGTTAAACTTCTCATCCACCATCAGTCCCAGGTCCTTCTCCTCAGGGCTGCTCTCCATCCATTCTCCACCCAGCCTGGATTTGTGCCCGGGATTGCCATGACCCATGCGCAAGACTTTGCACTTGGCCTGATGTTTTTTTTGGGGGCTTTTTTTTGGGGTTTTTTTGGTTGTTTTTTGTTTTTTTTTTTTTTAACAGGACCCTGAAGGATCCTGTAAGCTAAAAATAAGGGTTTTTTTTTTTAATTGAGAGACCTAAGTTTGCAAGACTAAATTTTCAAGAAAAGATAGCTGCGCTGTTTAACAGTTACAGAGAAACTGCCAAGAAACATTCACCTGTTGGTGCTGTTCAGTAAAGGTGTTGTGTCAATGAAAGATGAAATGGTAAATCCCAGAGTATAAATGAGACTTATTTGAAGCACAGGTAGGATAGGATCACCAGTGATTAGAGAAAAAATACTCTTTTTTTAGAGTATGAAAGCTGAACTCAAAAAGGGCAGAAATATCTTTGTAGTAGATCTCATCTCATATATGAAAAAGGATAAATTTTTTAATTTTGTGTTGTTTTTTTTTTGTCTCCCCACCCGAACATCGCAGAATGGTAACCTCTAACCTTGATAGAGACTTGTTTTAGAAAGTGATTTTTATTCAGCCTACTCTAATTTTTTAATATGACCTTTTTACTCAAGTGGGAGATGGGGGAGAAAGTGGTTTTACAGTATAATCGACATCCTTCTATTAACGCTGGAGAAAACTCTCTGACAGTACCTGACAAATTTAGCAAAATTGACACCAGGGTGGTGTTTTTAGTAACTAAATAAAGCAAGAAATTAAAAAGCATTAAAATTTGTCCTTGTTTTCATGTAATGAACTAAAAAGGGACTTGCATTCAACTTGACCTCTGACAGAACACATTAAAAGAAGCTTGGTACATTTCTGAGGTGAATACAGCAAAGATGAAGCTGAAGCTGCCTTAACTACTGACGTATGCAACTCTGTGTTCATGTTCAGTCTTGGTTTTCATTTATTTCCCTGCGCTGAGGATTCTTTAATTTAGTTTAATATAACAGGATATATGCTCTTTCTCTTGAAGCTAAATGCTGCCTTACTTAGAAAGTTGATTTTGTCTGCCAGAAATGTCTGCATGAATAAACCTTACGAGCTAAGGTAAGATCTGCAGTGGTAATTCTTTATCTAATGGGGATCATAAGAGTTTAGGTGACTGTTTTAAGAGTGAGATGTACCCCTCAGTACCTGATAACACTCCTGTATCCTCAGGGCCTTACATACGTTGTTTTTCGCTGGAAAAACTTGCCAGACACTCTACAGCAGAATTAATCTCACCAAATGTATTTAGCAGAGCTCAGACTTTAGGATGAGCGGAGTCTTCCTAAGAGTGTCTTTCTCTGTGGGCTATAAATGGATTGTATGGAACTAGCTAGATGTAAATATCTACGTTTGTTTAGGTGAATTCTACTGCTATGCTGCTGTTCTTTCCAAGATTTTAATGGCAAAATACCTACACAATTCTGGGAGCTAGGAGCAGGGACTAAAGCTCAGGCTCTGTTTTCACAGGAATTAGACTCATGCTTCCTTTTCTTCTCCGTTCTTTGGGCCCTCAGATCTTACATTTCTTTTCTAGCTGATTGCCTTGTGGCTGGGCCACCCCCCTAGGAGTGGCAGTTGTAATTTTGAAGCTTCTGAGAGTCAATGAAGGCACTGAATTAAATTGTACCATTTTTTTGAATGGCTATGTAACTACTTAGTGTCAGATCAAAGGGGAATGTTGCTCTCTCAACTTCTTTTGCTTACATCCTTTTTGGTAAGTGTGGACAGGTCTTCCGTTACTGTAATGGCCAGCAGATGCCTCAGTCCAAACTGAGATCTGAGTGTCGATCTTCATTTTGCTGGTGATTTTTCCGGGGAGGGCTTGCGTTTCTGGATATGTGCCTCTTCAGCATTTCCTGTTATAGAGTTGAAAAATCCCATCGGATCAACCCGCTTTCTTTTTTTCCCTAGAGTTCCCAGCTCTGCTTGTGCTTTCTGTAAGACACCTCGGTGCCTAACACAGGCAAAACAGGGCACCTTACATCTTCTTACGTCCCTGCGGCGTGGGTAAGTGTATGCCGCAACATGCTCCAAAGGCTGGATCCCAGTGCCCAAACTGGGCATGCTGATGGCATCTGCTGCAGCTCTTCCATGGCTGGGTCATCTTCCAGTGGAAAAAAACAAGCTTCTAAAATATCTCTGAAGTGGACTTATCCCCCTGTATTGGGAAGCCATGGGGGTGCGTACTTAGAATCATAGACTCATGGAATGGTTTGGGTTGGAAGGGACCTTCAAAGCCCATCCAGTCCAACCCCCCTGCAAGGAGCAGGGACATCTCCAACCACATCAGGTTGCTCAGAGCCCCGGCCAACCTGGCCTGGAATGTTTCCAGGGATGGGGCATCCACCACCTCTCTGGGCAACCTGTGTCAGTGCTCCACCGCCCTCAGCGTAAAAATTTTTTTCCTTATGTCCAGTGTGAATCTACCCTCTTTTAGTTTAAAACCATCACCCCTCGTCCTGTCACAGCAGGCCCTGCTGAAGAGTCTCTCCCCACCTTTCCTGCAGCCCCCTTTGGGCACTGGGAGGCCGCTCTCAGGTCTCCCCGGAGCCT